>PVIW01002006.1:0-247306 GCA_004026585.1 Noctilio leporinus | reverse complement strand
AAAAAAAAAAAAAAAAAAAGAGGAAGGAAGAAAAGAATAAAGAAAAGGTTTAGGTGGCTGGGGAAGGGAGGAATACTTAGATTGAGGACTGGGAATGCGTTGTAGCCACAGAGTGAGTATACTTTAATTCAAGAGTAGGGGGAGGGTCTTGGGTATTTAGGTGAATTGAGGTATGGGGGGCATGAAGAATATGTGAGAAGTAACTTTTGCAAAGGATATGTTGGGGATTAATAGTTCATATTGCTCTCGGTATAACTCAGGTGCTTGAGATTAGCAGCAATCCCTTTCCTGAGGTTGCCTCTTTTTCTTGGTCAGGACTTTACAGTCTATAGTTTATATTCTAGCTGGTCTTGGCGTGTGGCAGGGCCTCTGATTGTCAATCAGGGCTGATTCTGAGTGTGTGTCCCAGGTAGGCTGGGCCTTCTGCAGCCTGGCTGGGTGTTAGGGCTGCCGGTATTCTGGAGCCCACAGGGTGCCCCCTCCCACTCCTGGCGGAGGTTCCTGCAGGTGAAGAGCAGCCAGCACCCCTGTAGGGCAGCCTGCAACTTCGCTGGTCCCTGTGACAACTGGCCCCGCCCCCGCAGTTCTAGGAGGAGGCCTGGCCTGTCAGTCAACACTGTCTGGGGTCTGCCTACACTGTCCCGCCCTTCTGGGGTGGGCACGACGCCTCCAAGCCAATCAGCTCTTCGCGGAGTCCTTTATGCGGCCTCTGTGATGAGCCCCTCCCAGGCGTGGGGGGTGCGGCCTTTGTCTCTGGCAATGGCGGGTCTCCCGCTACCAGTTCCCAGTTCGCTGGCTCGACATTTGGAGTTTCTGCAGAGCCTGCGGGCCTGTGTGGTTGTGCAGGGCTGGGCCACCCCCCTCGCAGGGGCTTCTAGCTGCTGTTTCCCCGGTGGCCCAGCAGCTCCATTTTTGGCCCTCTTGCTACCCCGGCTGGTGTACTTCCCGCTCCCCTGCTCCGGCTTCCCGCAGGACTCTCCTCCTCCGCCTCTAGCCCTGCGAGAAGCCTCCTCTCCCTGTTGCCGGGGTGAGTCTCTCACACAGTCCCTCCCCTGCAAGAGTTCAATTCCGCGTTCCCTACGGCGTTCGCCCTCGCTGCCCGCACTTCACTGTTGAGACTTCCAGTCGCCAGGGAGCCTGGAACTGGCCCCAGTCAAATGCTCCCCCCTGGGCAGAGCCGCCCCTGCCCAGAGCCAACCTGGGCCCGCTGGCAGGTCGGTCGGGAACGCCTCACCTACTGTCCTGCTGGCCTCCTCTGCCTCCGGGCTGTGCTCCCCTGTGTTCAGATGCTGCCCGTTCCAATTCCCAGGGTCCTGAAGACGTCTCACGCTCCCTGTCTTGTCCGCTAGCTGCTTTGGTACTCGAGAACACCATCAGCACTGCTCTCTACTCTGTCACCATCTTCTCTCATGTTGAGTCTTATTACTCCATTTTAAATGTAATTAAATACCACAAGGTATAGATTAAAGATAACGTAATTAAACATAAAATGTATGACATAAAATAACACAAAGGCAAGAAGGGATAACCGTTAAAGTAAAATATTGAACTTTTCTTATGCTATGGGGGTATGGAATAATATCACACTTTGAAGGAAAAGTATAGTAAGTAAAAGATAAGTACTGGACCCTGGCTGGTGGCACAGTGGATAAGGCATCAGCTTGTGAACCCAAAGGCCACTGGTTTGATTTCCAGCCAGGGCACATAACAAGGTTGCAAGCCAGGTCTCCAACCACATGCTGTAGCTAGAGGCAGGTGAAAGGCAACCATACATTGATGTCTCTCTCCCTCTCTGCCTCTCTCCCTTCCCCTCTCTATAAAAATAGTAAAATAAAATCTTAAAAAGATATCTACTATAAACTCTAAAACAGCCACTAAAATAACAAAACAAAAAGGCAGAGAAAGAGGAAAAGGGGAAGCAAACAACAGAAGAGACAAATTATAAGTAATAGTTAAATTTTTATAGGTTTAACTAATCATATCAGTAATCACATTGTAAAATGTTTGAGCATTGCTAAAGGAAAATAAAGACCTGAATAATTAGAGGTGTATTAATACAGTATATTCTTACAATAGCTAAGAAGGCTTTATATTGTTTAGATGCCAATTCTCTAATCTGTCTTTATATTTCACACATTTCTATCAAAACCCAAGTAGAACTCGTTGAACAAATTGAAAAGCTCATTCAAAAAGTCATACGTTAATACAGAGGCTCTAGAATAACCAAGCCATATTTGAAAAGAACTGAGTTGGAGGTCTAGCGACACTAACAAGTCTAAACAACAAAAGTGTTTTATTACATGGACATTAAAAATATGCTTCTTTATCAACTTTCTAAGTACTCATGATTAACACTTTCAGGGATAAAACCTGAATTTACTGTCTGCATTTTACTTGCTTCTCTATGGTAAAAACCTGTGTTTATATCTTTTAGTGCTGTAATTTTTTCTGCTTGCCCTTTCTACCATTTAGTCATATTAAAGTTGATACTTTAAACAGTGATGCTTAAAAAATACTGAGAGCAAGATTCAGTACAGAATATACACATGTGCATTTGGTTGGGTACTATCTATGATCAATGTGCCTTCTCTAAATGCAGTTCCTCTTATTTCCCTGTAACTAATACAAATCTGTGTACAATATGAACTTTAATTGGTTAAATCATAAAACATATTACATTACATTCCCAGGGAATATTGATTGCTTTCACACAGGGTGAAAGAACAAAAGAAAGTCCTGATGCAGAAACAGTGACAGAAAATAATAATAAAGAAATTTTGTCAATTGATTTTAATGTAATGGCAAATAAAGCATTAATTTTTAAAAAAGATTTTAGTCATTATTTTTAAAGAGAGTGCCAAGGTGGGAGGAAGAAAGGGAAACACCAATATATGTTTGCCTTTCACCTGCCTCCAGTTTGGGACCTTCATGGAGACCTGGCTTGCAACCTGGTTATGTGCCCTCGCTGGGAATCAAACCAGGGACACCTGGGTTCTCAAGCTATTGCTCAATCCACTGAGCCACCAGGCAAGGCTGAAGCATTTATTTTTATCACCTGTCAAAAGAGAACTCATTTGTTTTAGACAAATACCAGACATTATAAAATGAGACACTGAAGGGAAAAAAGCCCAATTAGTAAGATGTTCATATAGTCATGACATTTTGAATTTTGGTGCATGAAAACATTTACAGATGCAAGAGGTGCATAATAATCGGGTTGAGGCTTGAACTGGTCTCTGTCACAAAACATTAATTGTTAGTCTTACTGCTTTTATATGATGTGTGTGAGTGTTAAAGGAAACATTGGAGATTATATAGTTGTCCAACTGTTCAGAATTTTTTAACACTACTTCATGTAATTTTCATGTAACAATAAGTTTGTGAGCTCCTGATCGGTCAGTCAACTTATGCTTATATTATCTTCCCTTCTCCACCCTGCTGGGAGGTTCTGGAAGGTGAGCCCTGTGAGCTGTGTCATCCGGGCCCCAGTGCCCTCTGGCTTCCTGTTACATGTAGGCTACAAAGTTAATACAAGAGATTAGTGGGCAGGGTGGAGGGAGGTCAGTCATCGCTGCCCTAGTCTGTCCCTGATTTTGCACAATACCTTAGGTAGTAGATATTAAAGCTCTTCCAAGTCCACTTTTCAATAAATGCCTATAACCTTGTTTTCTCCCTTCAGCATTGTGGATTTGGGTGTTAGATTCACACCCCATAGGTACTTTTCTTAGATACTTCGTCAACACTTGAGTATGTAGATCTGTAAGTGTCCCTTCATTTGGACCATCTGGTGGCTTTCTGTTTCCTATAGTAATACTAACTGATAACATGTATACTGAAACATTTATTTTGATGACAAGACTGTTATGAATTTTCATAAATATTAAGGTTTTGCTATTAGGTAGCAGATAATTTGATATTCATATAAAATAATCATATCTGAAATGTATTGAAATCTTATTGTATAACAGACAATATTTAGGCAACATATATTATCTTTTAGTCCTCACAAGAGTTTTATGAACTACTTTTCGAGCTAACCAAATGTCAATCTAGTGGTGGTTCACCATCATAAAATAAAGGTCTTTTGGTAAATATTAGTTGCTTGTAGTGATAGACTATACAGAGATATTTACCACTTCACTGACATATAGTATGCAAAATAAAAGCAAGACTTAGACTAAATTCAGACAACAATGTTTTTAATAGTTTTAGTAAAAGGCCCAGTTTATCCAAAATCACAAATCAGGTCAGGAGACAGTCTCACCTGTGAAGGAGCAGAAAGCCAGTACTTAACTGTATTGAGAGTCTGCGCCCTATTGAGACAGTATTAGAATGTTTGGCTTTTCAGTTTCTTGTAGCTCATTTATATAACAACAGTGAGTTCCATAGCACTGTGAGACCCATGAAAACAAGAACAGTAAATCCCAACTGTATTTCTTTAACGTCATTCATTTCACCAATGAAAACTTATTTCTAACATCTCTTGGGTTAATTGATATACTTTCTGATTCAAATTTCAATAGTGATATTTGATGTGTCTGGGAAAGCCAATCAGCTACGTTGATTCGGCTAATGTATTTCACATGTTAATCATCCCAAGTTATAGATTAAGGCAAATATAATCATATACAATAATGCAGAGATATGATTATTTTTTATCAGAAAAAAAGCTAGTTCCTGAATAAAAACAAAACTTCTCTCATATTAATTAGCGATGACAAGGACAATGCACCAAGAATGTGGAGGTGTTGTAACAGGCTGTATACGTACACTGTAGCATAATGCTAAAACCACTCGATATTTCTGTTCAACTTCTGATCATTAACCAGCATCTTCTTTGGTCCTTCCTTCTCTTTCTGCCTCTCTTCCTCCTCTACCTAACCTTTCCTTCCTCCCTCCCTCCCTCTGTTTCTTGCTCTTGCATTCTTGTTCATGTGGGTGTGCACGCACACAGAGTTTGCCATTTTTCCAGACCACTAGGAAATATTATTTGATGATTTGCTCCTAAACACCTAAATATCTCTTAATTACAAGGACATGTACTACGTAATCATAATGCAATTTCCAAAATCTGAACATTTATCCTTAATTTTAACATTAAAACCAGTGAAGCAAAAATTGCACTATTCAAAAGTAAATAGGTAAGAAAAACTCTATTCAAGGCAGTTGCCATAATAGAGAGACACCACAACACAATCTGAAATAAACTCTAATGAAATAAAAAAATTGAAGAGTTTAAGAGCTGGGTTAGTTCTTCTCTGTCTTCTAATTGACATTACCAAAACAAAGTAAGCCTTCTCTTTATGACAGGGCATAGTTTTATAGCATGAAATAAGATACCCACCAAAGTTAGGTTCCTGCCCTTTCACAAAGACTAGGAGATAGGTACTCTATCTTCTTTGATGATTACAATTTTTGGGAGATTAGAATCCAACCTTTCTGGGGAAATAAATGTAAATTTTTAAAGTATATTTAATTGATTATGCTATTACAGTTGCCCCAATTTTTCCCATGCCCCCCTACACCCGGTGACCCCCTTCTCTTCAGAGATCCCTTTCTTAGTTTAAGTCCATGGGTTGTGCATATAAGTTCTTTTAGATTCTCCATTTCCTTTACTATTCTTAACATCCCTTGTCTATCTTGTACCTACCAATCATACTTCTTAATCTCGGTACCTTTTTACCCATTTTTTCCCTTCTCCTTCCCAGCTGATAACTCTCCATATGATCTCCATATTTATGATTCTGTTCCTGTTCTAGGTGTTTGCTTGGTTTGTTTTTGTTTTTTAGATTAAATTGCTGATAGTCCTGAGTTTGTTGTCATTTTAATGTTTACAGCTTTGATCCTCTTTTTCTCAAATAAATCTCTTTAATATCTCACATCCTAATAGTTTGGTGATGATGAATTCATTTAACTTAACCTTGTCTGGGAAGCATTTTATCTGCCCTTCCACTCTAAATGCTAGCTTTGCTGGGTAGAGTAATCTTGGTTTTAAGTCCTTGCTTTTCATCATTTTGAATACTTTTTGCCAGTTCCTTACTGCCAGCAAAGTTTCTTCTGATAAATCAGCAGATAGTCTTATGGGAACTCCTTTGTAGGTAACTCTCTTCTTTTCTATTGCTGCTTTTAAGATTCTGTCTTTGTCTTTGGCCTTTAGCATTTTAATTATGATGTGTCTTGGTGTGGTCTTCTTTGGGTTCAACTTGTTTGGGGCCCTCTGTGCTTCCTGGACTTGTATGTCAAAGGATGGCTCCAAGATACTTGAGAAAGACAGTCCTATTTGGTAAAAACAATGAGAGGCTTTAAAAAGTTTTCATCTCAAAGAAGCAGAGAAAGAATTTGCAATTACAAGTTTTCTAAAGAAAGGGAGGGCCAGCCTGGAGTAAGAGGGAGGTCAAGGCCTAGAGTCAGGAAGACATGTAAATTCATGAAGCATTCCATATTTTTCCAACTTAGACCATACACCAGAATAACCTCAAGGTAGATAAAAGACTTAACATAAGCCATGCCACCATAAAAACCCTAGAGGAAAACATACAAAATAAGATTTTAGGTATCCTAAGCAGCAATATTTTCACCAATATTGCAAGAGAAACAAATGGAACTACATCAAACTAAAATGTTTCTGCTCAGCTAAAGAAAACTGTAGCAAACTAAAAAGGGAAACATCCATATGGGAAAATATATTTGCTAAGGATACCTCAGACAAGGATTTGATCTACAAAATATATAAAGAACTTATATGACTCAACACCAGGAAGACAGACAGCCCAATTTAAAAATGGGCAAAGGACCTGAATAGACATTTCTCCAAGGAAGATATACAAAGGGCCCATGGGCACATGAAAGAATGTTTAACATCACTAGCCATTAGAGATGTTTGACAGTGGACATCCTGAGATGTACAAGGAGAAACTATAAAGTCTTCCCAAGTAGAAGTGTGATGCAAGGTGGAAAACGGAATTTTCCAAATATTCACATATTCACAAGATCAAGTTAAACTTAGGCTTCCATCAGAAAGATGCCAAATAAAACCACAATGAGAGACCACCTCACACCCGTCAGAATGGCCATCATCAGCAAATCAACAAACAGCAAGTGCTGGAGAGGGTGTAGAGAAAAGGGAACCCTCATGCATTGCTGGTGGGAACTCAAGACTGTTGCAGCCTCTATGGAAAACAGTATGAAATTTCCTCAAAAAACTAAAAACGGAATTAACTTTTGACCCAAGAATTCCTCTGCAAGAACTATACCCAAAGAATCCTGAAACACCAATTCTGAAGAACCTATGCATCCCTATGTACAAAGCAGCGCTATTTACAATAGCCAAGTGCTGGAAACAGCTTAAGTGCCCATTAATGGATGAATGGATCAAAAAAATATGGTCCATTTACGCAAAAGAATACTGCACAGCAGAAAGAAGGACCTCCTACCTTTTGTGATAGCATGGTTGGAACTGGAGAATATTATGCTTAGTGAAATAAGCCAGGCAGGAAAAGACAAATACCATATGATCTCACTTACTATAGGACACCAATGAATAAAACAAACAGATGAGCAGAATGGAATCAGAGGCATGGAAAAAAGAGCAGAATGATGTTGACCAGAAGGGAGGGGTGAGAGGGAGAGAAGGGGTAGGCTTTAGTTGAGAAGCTAATGTGGAAGATCCATGGACATGGACAAGGAGGTGGGGATTGACTGTGGGAGATGGAAGGTGGGTACAGGGGAGAGCAATACAATAATAATAAATCAATTTAAAAAAAGAATAAAGAGCAATTCACAAAAGTGAATTATACTTGTCAAAATAAGTAATATCCAAGTATAAAATATAGATAACACATTGACCACAAAACCTAAATTACATAAGAATTGATCTTAAAAGAAATTTATAAGACCTAAAAAGAGAAAAATATTATAAATATGTTAAGTGTTATAGAGAAGACTATTCCCATTCTATTTATTTGGATGAAAATACTATTAAGATATTATTTGTCTAAGAATTTTTTAATTTAATGCAATATCAATAAAAACTCCAGCTGGGAATATAATAAAATAAAAAAGTTTTATAATATTATTCTCATATTTATATGATGAATAGTTCATAAACATCCAAATTAAACTATTTTAAAATGTGTTGTTTTAAACATGATCCCAGAAGCACAAATGGTGAAGAATAAAATTGACATATGATTAAATTAAAATTAAGATATCTTAATTTTAAAGATCTCAAGATAGAGTTATATATCAAATGCAACATTTAGAAAACTTACTTGCAATATCTAAAACCAATAGAGGCTTATATCTGGTTTATACAAAAACTCCTAAAAACCAATTAGGAAAAGGAGAAACCAAAAGAGATAAATTTTAAAAATGTAATTCTTAAAAGAATAAAGGCAACACCTAAAACAAAAATGTATTCTCAAACATATTCATTAATTAATGCTATTTTAGAACAATGTTGCCTGATACGTTGTACCTTTAACTAAAATTCTAAAGTTGGGTAGTGCCATGTGTTGTCAGGAATATTGAATATGGAAGCGTCTTGCACTGCGGGCAACGGAAAGATCTAATGCAATCTGGAAGCAATCTGGCAGTATGTAGCCAAATTAAGCATGCAAGCATTGTATGTAGGGATCTCATTTTTTAGTACATACCTGAAGAAATGTGCACATATATAAAATATATATACTATTGTGTTGCCCAAAAATGTGTTTGTTTTTTTTTCCCCTTAAGATGGTTCTAGTCACCCTTAATTGTCTTTAAATTCATTTGAAACAATTTTGTTGGATTGTATTGTAACAGTTGTCATATCAGTGTGCAATTAAAAAAATCAAAATTAGTGATTCTTGTGTAGCCATTTTAGTATTGAAGGTGAAAGAAAATATGTAACATTTTCATCTTATTATGTGTTATTATCTCAAGAAAGGTAAAAACATAACTGAAATGCAAAAAAAAAAGAAAAGATTTTGTAGTGTATGGAGAAGATGTGACTGATCTAACATGTCAAACGCACTTTATGAGGTTTCATGCTGGAGACTTCTTTTTCCTTTTATTTTTATATTAATTTATTTTTAGAGAGAGGGGAAGGGAGGGAGAAAAGGAGAAAAATATCAATGTGTGGTTGTCTCTCGTATGCCCCCAGCTGGGAACCTGGCCCATAACCCAGGCTTGTACCCAACCTGGGAATCAAACCCACAACACTTTGGCTCGCAGGCTGGTGCTCAGTCCACTGAGCCACGCCAGCCAGGGTTTGTGATAGACAGGTCTTGCTGGATGAATGATGCTCCATGGTTGAGTAGACTAGTTGAAGTTGATAGCAATTAATAGCAAGACGTTAATTGAGAATAATCAACATTATATCATGCAGGATAAGGTGACATATTCAAACTATCCAAATCAATGAAGTTATTGGTGACAATGAAAAATGTATCTTTTCTTTTATGGAAACCATATTGACTTTTTCACCAACCCAATACTATAGATTGTGGTATTGAGGTATGAGAGAAAACTCTAGGGACCCATCACTACAGCAATGTCTAAGCACAATTTAATGAAACACATGACTGAATATCCTTAATGTTCATAAGTAATATGGATACATTTTAAAATAATTTATTTGAATATAAAATTAAATAACATTTATGAGTTCTATTGCACAATGCAGCTTAACTAAAAATACACATAAACAATATTTGAAGAATACATACACATACACAAAAAGAAGACATACAAATAAAAGAGTCTTCATCAAATGCATTAGAACAGTTGAATATGAAAGGGAAAGGAAGGAGCACTTGGATGGGGAATAAATGGCAAATAAATGTTCTATTGACCAGGAAGGCACAAAAAATGTTTCCAAATGACTTTCTTTCCTCACAAATTTGGGTCTCAAACTCTAAACCCAAAATGCATTCCAATGCCGAATATGGGGACCTCAGAGAGCTACATCTGACTGTCACATATGAGAACTGATGAGACTGTATCCTCCAAATATTAATGAAAACACTCTATGTTGTATAAGACCTGGGATTTTTTTCTCTTTTACCCTTCTTTCTCTCCCTTCCTTCCTTCCTCTCATTCATTCATTCATTCATTTTTACACTTTAACATTGTAAAAATGTTACACTTTAACATTGTAAAAATGTTACAATGTTAAAGTGTAAAAATGATTGATTACAGTAGTGGGGTTTCTTTTCACACCCATGAATTGCTAGTGTACTTTTTGTTGAAAAAGTAAAGAGGGAAAAAAACATTGTATTTTGATTTTAGAATATCTTTGCATCCTGAGCAAGAACTTGCAGCAGATTATTTGGGACAAGTCTTAACAAATTTTGGATGACACAAATCTGGGAATTAGTAAAAGTATAAAATAAGGAGCACCAAATAAAGGGGGAAAATAACTAGGCTATTTCCTAGCTATTGTGACAGCACTGGTAAATAATTTTTAAAATTAACAGTAAAGGTATACTAGAGAGAGAAACTAAAACAAAAGAAAGTAAACAATATTGTTCTTGTTACTATAAAACCTGATGATTTTGCTATTGCTGCTATTTGAGCATAAATGATGTTTTACTCATAAAATAACAGCAATTCTTTATCCCAAAGACCCTAAGGTAGATAGGAACTATAACCAGGTAACAAAATGCAGATTGTATTATGTTAATGAGCTGGGATAATTTAAAGAGAAGTTCTAGCAGAAGATCAATTCATCCTTGCTAGCATCAATTTTCAGAATAAATGATCAGAAGAGTGCATCACTTATCTATATAGGGTTTTTACCATTGTTAATGTGGCTTCAAACTTTTGCAACTGGATTTTTTCTGCACGATGACTCTAGTAACATTTAGTTGTCTTTAACTTCATCCAAAATAATTTTGCTGGATTGTATTGTGACAGCTGTCATATCAGTGTGCATTAAGAACCTTATCAAAATTTGAGAATTTTTGCGTGCCAATTTAATTTTGAAGATGGAAGAAAATTCACAACATTTTTGGCATATTATACTTTAGTATTTCAAGAAAGGTGGAAATGCAACTGAAATGCAAAAGAAAAATAAAGATTTGCGCAGTGTATGGAGAAGGTGCTGTGACCAATGGAACATGTCAAAAGTGGTTTACATGCTCACTTCAGCAGCACATACACTGAAAGTGGAACAACACAGAGAAGATTAGCTTGGCCTCTGTGCAAGGATCACACGCAAATTTGTGAAGCATTCCATATATTTATTTAAAATAAAGTATTATTTGTTTTTAAGATTTTATTTATTATTTCCAAAGAGAGAGGCAGAGAGGGAGAGAAACATCAATGTATGGTTGCCTTTCACCTGCCTCCATCCACGGATCTGGCTGAAGACCTAGCCTGCAACCTGGTTATGTGCCCTGGCTGGGGAATCGAACCAGCAACCTTTGGGTTCACAGGCCAACACCTTATAAGCATTCCATATTTAAAAGAAAAGTAGTTTGCAAAGTTTTGTACTGGAAATTTCTCACTGGACAATGCTCCACATTTGGGTAAACCAGTTAAAGTTGATAGCAATCAAATCAAGACATTTATTGCGAACAATCAACATTATATCATGCAGGAGATAACCAACATATTAAAAATATCCAAGTTAACCAAGTTGTTTGTGAAAAAAAAAAAAAGTGTCTTATTTTATGGGAGAAAACTAAACGGACTTGTCAACCCAATAACTAACAACTTGCAATGGGCAAAGGGGGAGTGTAGCATATTTAGCCTGAAACAGCCACACTGCTCTGCTCCTTCTCCAACTAACAAAAAGCATACTCTTTCCAAAGCAACAGGAATGTTAAGGACACAGGCAAAACTCAATCAGAAGCATGTCAATCTGACAGCAGCCCTCGTTCCTGGATACAAATCATACATTCCCAATCTCTGGAACTTTGTGTAACCTGGCTATAGGGATGGCAAGAGAATATGCAGATGGTAGGAAAATGTTTACTCTCTCTCCTCAGCAGCCTACTTCTAGACAAGGTGACATTAAAGTGAAAATGGAGAGAAAGGAGAAGGACTGAACCAAGTAAAATTGTTTAAATGACTATTGCAATGGAATAAAAAAAAGAAAGAAAATTGTTGCTACTGTAGAACTGAGAGCACATCATCAATGGCTTGACTAGTTGAAAAGCAGCTTCACCTTGAGCCACATTACTTGCTACTTTGGTTAAATTAGAATTCAATTATGAGACTCAAAATTTAGACATAAAATTAGTTAATGAGGGATTACATTTCTTCCCCCTTGGTTGAACAGAAAGGAATTTGAAATGATTAACTGAAAGGGAACTTCTAGCACAATGACTGACAGGAGACACCAAAGTAAGGGTAATGGTATATAAAAATGTTTACAAGGCATACACAAAACTTTTGGAGATGGCCGGATATAGTCAGCGAAGATGCAATGCCCACAAAGGATAGAGAGAACACTCTAAAAGGCCCAAAGGTGAAATGTAGAGGTTACAGAAAGGCACTGGTAGAGAACTGAAAACTATCACAGGATAATGTTTTGTGTTATGTCACCATTACATTCAAGTATAATTGAGATCATATTATGAGCAACTGGAGAGCTATGAACATATCATTTATAAATTGGAAGTGAGCCAAATGCACCCTTGACCCAATTAAAATCAGACATATGGAAACCTTCGTAATTTCCCTGGCCCTCTTCTCTAATAAAAACTAACCAATATAGGATTCTGGGAAGGCAACAATAGATTATTCGTCTGATTAAGAAAGAGATTGAAGTGAGAATATTGATTTCCACTAACTACCTTTTTAACAACTCCATCTGATAGATCTATAAGGCAGTTGGTTCATGAAGTCTGACAGTAATGCTATTGGGGAGCAAATAAGGCAATTTTCCTGAGAGATTTGTCTGGAAGAGATATGGTAAAGCCTATGTCACAAAAAATGCAACAAGGCAAAGGTTATTGATATGTCATAATAGATTTGACGAGCCCCTTCTTATTAGTTCATTTTTTATAATAGGGATAAACATTACTTCCTTTTATGTGGAGTGGACTTTCGTACACTTTCACAATTATCTGAAAGGAATATTTAATTCACTGGCATACTGTTCTAAAGTAGGACAATAGCACTTATAATTTCAAATCATTGGAATTCATTCATGCATTAAGTTGAAAATATAATGATAATTGCTTCCTTGGAGAGTCAGGAGGATATAATAAAGACAGTAGTCACCCATGTGACAAATGAAAACTGGCTAATTTTACCTGGCAAAATGCAGGATCCAGCAGAGTTTATTAAATGTTGGACAGTTACAATGAGCTGAAGTCTCCTTTAAATAAGAAAAATAGATTATTAATTTTTACTGACCACCAGAACAAACTAAGAAGTACAGAAACTAATGAGGTAATTTGGATTCTGGTGAATCACCTCTCTTGTTTAAGGATCATGCTAAACCCTGTCTACAAGATCCTGAAACTTGTATTTGAATAGGACCTGAAAATGAGTAAGCAGTAAGGTATTTAAAAGGACTACAGATAAAACATTGCTTGTAGGACTTTGTGATTTAAATAATTTAAAAAGTCTCTGAAATTAATAGTATAAAAATGGGATTTTGGCAAGAATTGCAAAGCATATGTTAGTGAAGGTTGCTTAGATTTTAGGATTTGGAATATGACTGCTATAGCCACTCAATATAAGTGTTTTGCAAGATAATTAGTAGCTTGCTACTGGGCACAAAGAAGAGATTGCTTCTAACATAAAATGGCCTCAGAAAGCTCTGTGAACAGAGAAACCTATTATGTGGAACATCAGAAAAATATTTGAATGAAGAGTCAACAGTTCAAGATGCAATATCATGTGACAGGAAAAGTTAGGAGGAATCAATTCCCCTCATGAAAAGCCTGCTTCAGTTCCTTCGGGATGAGAGATGGATGCTCCAAGACCTCCCTGCCCATATTGTTGCATGGGTTGAACATTTCCCTTTGAAACCAAGCATAAACTGGCATTTTGATTTACTGATGAGAGTCTCTGGAAAAAAGGACATGCTGTGGTTTGGAGACCAGTGGAAATAAGGTCTGAAATTGGTCAAATCCAGGTGATAGATGGTGGGAGTAAATTTATACCAGAAATAGAACTGAGTGCTCAGCATTCAGGAGTGTAAGGAGAATTAGATATACTTATATATCCTCATAAAAAAATATTAAAACATTTACATATTCTTGTACTAGATACAATAGCCTGGAGATGCAGTCAAGCAAATAGGCCCTAGATGACATTGGGTATTTAGTTATAGAAATTTTTGTTTTGAAATTTTAGAGGAACTAGTGAGATACCGTAGTTGGCACAGAAGGGGATTAGGGTTTTAAGGCAGATGACTTGGGCTGATCCTCACTACCAGATACTTGGGTTAATGGAATAAGATAACACAATGGTGTTAAAACAATCCAAAGATTTACTAAATTATGAAAAATTCCTTTTACATTCAGTGATATGTTGAAGGACTATGCATATTATCATCAAAGTGCCTGAAGATAGTTTAAGAAGAATTTCTTGAGGTTAAAAACTTATACATAAGTGCATTATGTTGGAATTTACTGTTCAATACACAACTTTATAAGGCAACTTCTAATTTTTGGTGCATTTTATTTTTGTGTTCAAATTAAACACATTCCCTTAAATCCACTGACAAAATTATATATGGTAGTTTAATCAGCACTAGTTTCAACAGGCCAAGCAGGCTCTTTAGTAATAAAATTCAGAATTTGGAATCACACTGAAATCTCCTGGAGGCCTGCTATCATGCTGAAAAAGATTTGCTAACTTTAATATGTGCACTAGTGGGAATTCTCTTCCAAGACTTGTCATGGCTGGTGGTCAGGAGAGACAGTAATAAAACAATTTATGATAAATTGAACATGTTGTTAAGTTCATAGAATACCATACATAATCAAAATGCTAGGAGAGGGCATGAACTCTCAACTAAGAGAACTAATGATTATTTTAACATTTATGAAATCTAATATTTTAAAGATGCATGCCCAGAAATGCTAGAGGTTTGGAAGGTGGATTATTTATGAAATTAGCAATACTGAGCCAAAATTACAGGAGTGAAGTCTTTTAATTGTTTTCTATTAACTCAGGTATTATGTATATCAAGAGAATGGGTATTATTTCCTATGGTTTATTTTTATTTATGCCAGGAATGAATTAACACTATGCTCTTCCTATGGGCCTAAGTGAGGATTCTTACTTGATGACAAATGGAAGTCTAAGCTGAGAAGAGCCTGTCATCCTGTCTGGCATATGGTTATATCTAGAACCAGATGGAATCCAGCATTTAATGAACAAGGGCTTCTAGGCACAACTATAGGCATTAGACATGCCATTTCTATAAGGAAGGAATGGAAAATGAATAATTTAATGTATGGGTGTTGAGCTTTTAAAATCTCTCTGTCATGCCTGTTACATAACTAACAAAGATTTGTAAAATCTCATTGTTTTAAAAATAAAAATAATGTAGGATTATTATCTCAAGAATTGGAAAATATTTGTGGGAGTGGGCTATTCTGATAAACCTGAAATGTTATGGTACCTATGAAAAATGACCAGAAAAAAATAAGTTGACTTTGTCTTAGATTACAAATGTAATATAAGACTCTTCCAATAATTGTGAATTACAGCAAAATGAATATTGTCATAATAGTCTAACCACTGAGCTTTTTGCCAGAAACCAATACAAAATAAAACTGAAAAAATATATATATGTATATATACACACACACCCAGTAGACCCCCTTTATCCACAGTTTTTCTTTCCATGGTGTCAGTTATCCATGGCCAACTGTAGTGTGAAACTATTTCATGGAAAATTCCATAAATAGCCGTAAGTTTTCAATTGTGCACCATTCTGAATACTATAATAAAATCTCATGCCCTCCACTCATCCCACTGAGGATTTAAATCATCCTTTTGTCCAGCATGTCCACACTGTATATACTACCTGTCCATTAGTCACTTAGTAGCAATATAGGTTATCAGATCTACTGTCTTTGTATCAGAGTACTTGAGTTCAAGTAGCTCTTATTTTATGTAATGGTTCCAAAGCTAACTTTCATTAGTATATTGTTACAAATGTTGTTTTATTATTAGTTATTGTGGCTAATCTCTTACTGTGCTTAATTTATACAAAAAAATAATACACACACACACACACACAAACAAAAGGTCTATCCTGAAAGCATCAAGCTGTATAATGTAATGATATTAACTTTGGATCGATACCTTCGGGACAGACCTTTGTGCCTCATGTATCTGCAGTTTCAGGCATCTACTAAGGGTCTTGGAGTGAATAGGGAGGACTATGTACAAATATATGTTAAAGGAGAGAGATACTATTTTAAAAGATTTATTTAAGGAATTTACAGTCTTCATTAGGTAGCTGGTGAATAACATGGGTAGGGTTAGGAGTATATAGGTTCCTTTGTAATGCACTGCTGTCTCTGACAGCAGTCTCTTTGCCCAGTGTTGAATCAGCAAATACTTATGAATGTCCAGCCATAACTAATACATTGCTGTTTCCTAAATATGGCATATTTGCTCTTACCTTCAGGCCTGTCTCAGGGTATTTCCTAGAAAACCCCTGATCTTTATGCCTCACTGTCTCATGAGCATTTTTCACATTAAGTTTCCAAGGAAGCATTCCTGATCGCTGAATTCAGGTTAGGTTATCTATTAGCTTCTCTGTAACTATAATCAATTCTAGTCCAAATTCCTGCTTACTTGCTCATCTTGACTTTATATCAGATTGTCTCATAGTGCAGACCATGGCATCAGCTTCACATGGGGAATGATTTTTAAAAAGTGTGTCCCCTGGATCTCATCCTAGATCTATTCTATCAGAAACTCTGAAGCCTGGGAACTGACTCTGGTGACTCTTATGAACACTAGTGTTTGGAAAACCTGTGCTCTATTCTATGCTCTCTTAGATAGCTTATGTGCTAAGCCTTTCCGAATCTTACCACAGACCAGCAGGGTAGGGCAGTTATGGGAGACAGGGTGGCAGAGAGCCCTTGCAGGGCTATGGTTTTCTCCAGCGACCTATGGGTTTGCAGGCTGGCACCTTATCCACTGTGCCATCATCCAGGGCTCTCTCTTTATCTTTAACCTTTGGAATTTTAATTATGATGTATCTGGATGTGGTCCTCTTTGGGTCCAACTTGTTTGGGACTCTGTGCTTCCAGGACTTGTATGTCAATTTCCTTCATCAAATTAGGTTTGTTCTCATTAATTATTTTTTCAAATAAGATTTCAGTTTTTTGCTCTTCCTCTTCCTTTGACAACCCTATTACTTAGTGGCGCTTTTGGAGATATTCCAGAATCTTCTTATTTTCTCATTTTTTTTTTTTTTTAAATTCTTGCTTCTTCATTCTGTACTGGTTGACTGTTTATTTCTCCCTTATGTTCCAAATCATTGATTTGAACCCTGGCTTCCTTCTCTTCACTATTGGTTCCCTATAGATTTTTCTTTATTTCACTTAGTGTAGCCTTCTTTTCTTCCCTTACTCATTTGCCATGCTCAATGAGTTCTCTGAGCATGCATATCATCAGTGTTTTGAACTCTTTGTTTCTGTTAGATTGGCTGTCTTTGTTTTGCTTAGCTCTTTTTCTGGAGCTTTGTTTCATTCTTTCATTTGAGCCATATTTCTTTGTCTCCTCAATGTGGCAGCCTCCCTGTATTGGTTTCTGTGTATTAGGTAGAGCTGCTTTGACTCCCTGTTTGGGTGCATGTGTTATGTTGTAAGGGGCAGAGCCTTAGGTATTTGCCAGGGTGGGCCAATCTGCTTCACCACTTCATCAGAGAGGGAACACTGCCACTTGCTGGACACTTGCCCTACTTTCAGTCCTCACCCACTTTCCATATGTGATTGGTACCCCTCTCACTATTGCCCTGGTGGTGGTTCCTAGAGTGGCTGGGTTTGCATGCATTCTAGGGCCATGGGGCCCTCTAAACAGACTCTCCCAAGAGATGGGCAATTTCTTCCACCACCCCAACCTCCACTGGTTTTCATAGACAGAAGCTATGAGGGTTTATTTCCCTGGGGCTGGAATCCTGACTGGGGTCTGGCCTGGGGCTAGCATGGTTCCCCAGGGCTCCCAGGTGCTTATCTGCCACATGTGAATCTGGGACCTCCCCTTTCACTGCTGCCTCTGCTGCCTTGCCTCCACCAGCCATATCCTCTCCACTCCAGCTTTTTGGCTCTCTGGCTCCACCCCTCCTCCTACCCACCTGGATGAATATTTTTTCTTCAACTCCTTGGTTGTCAGGCTTATATTCAGTTCAATTTTTTGGTGGTTCTGGTTGTTTTTATTTGAGGTTAGTTGTGACTGTTATGGTTGTGGAAGGAGGCAAAATATGTCTACCCATGCCTCCGTCTTGGCAAGAAGTTCACAACATAAATGGTTTTAAAATGCAGATATTAAGGGGGGAAGAAGAAAATTATAAGAGGGTTAAGTAAATGAAAATAAAATGCCCCAAGGTGTTACCACTAGTGATAAAAAGCAAACTAAGAGTATTTCTCTATTTAAACGTATTTTCTACTATAGTCTCAATTATGTTGCAGTTTGTAGGGCTGCACTAATTCCACTTATTTTTATGTCCTTTCTCCATGGGCTTTTTCTTTCCTTTGAATCATTGAGTTACCCCAATACTCCAAATTTTGTTTAAGTTAGCTAAGTTTAGGTCCTTGATTACAACTAAAGAAATCTTGACCCACACAACTTTCAGACTATCAATGCTCAATCATTAATTTACATTTTATGCTATGCATTTTGGTAATTTCCATATATTAAAAAGTAAATATAGCATACATTTTAAGGAACTTAAGACATTGTAAATACTTTAAGTATGAATTTGTACAATGATATAATGAGCATTTAACTAATAATACTTTAGATTAAGTTAAAAAAGTGTTTGACAAAATACCTAAACCAGTATTCATAATGAAAGTCTATGAACATAAGGTTTATAATGAAAATTTAGGCATATACTAATATTATATTCAACAACTTACTTTTTTGCTTATTTACCAAAGGAAAAATTAAGACAAAGGGGGAAAATAATTATTACTAAATTATATCTTTTCACATATAAAATGTTCCTGTATTATATGACTTTCTTCTTAAACTAGTATCAGAGTTTCATAATCTTGGGCCCTATTTTTCTATAAATCATTAATTATTCTAAGAAAATTTAATATCATTAATTGCTACATGGTTGAAATATGTATGAAGTCAGATAATTTGTTGAAATAAGAAAGAAAATGTACAGTTAGCTATGGGTAGCTTAAATTGCTAGGCTGATCATTCAATAATCAGACTCATAACATCCAGAATAGAATACTCACTCTTCCTTAAAAATATCCAGAAACTGGATATTTCAACTGTTGGGATTTTTTAAGTTCTCATACCAAAATTGGGTTGATGCTAATTAAATTTACAAGAGATTGATAAATAAATCATATATCCAATATATTAATTTATTCTAGTGATCACATTTCTAGGTAGGGCAGCTCACTTTCTGGTATTTGAATTATATAAGAAAATTAATTATTGATCAAAAGATTGCCCGATGACCACCAAATGAAAGAACAGAGAAGCAGATACCCTCTAGAGATATTTTATCTATTTCAAGAAGATACCTAGTAAATTATTCCTATTCCATGCAGCAGATTTCTCATATCCCCCAAAATATTTCTTATTTCTGAACAGTGATGAATCCATACTGATGAATTTTACTTCACTGAAATTTGTTTTCTTAGTCTATCCTTTCTTCTATTGACAATTTAATTCTATTATGTTATCATCACCAAGCACACTGCATATATTGAGTCGTTCAAATAAAAACAATATATAAAGCCTTATCCTGCTTTTTTTAATGATTAACTTTTGGAGGTTTATCTGAACCTTACATTAAGAGTAATTTTATTCTTTCCCAATAGACTAATTTTTCTTTTTTCAACCTTAAAGCTTCCATTTCATATCACACATAAAAATTGGTAATCTGTTCATAATCTATGTCAATATTCATAGCATAAAGCTACCATTATCCTCTGGAAATATAGACCCAAAATGTATGATATTTTAAAAGGATATCTGCTTCTCTCTTCTTATATCTTATCGTTTAGTCATCAATTCTGTCTGGATAATATATTGTATTCTGTCTTTTTCAGTCTAATTCTTACTGCCTCAGATCAGAAATGTTTCATATTTTTACTTGATCCTAATACTTTTCTTTATTCTTTCTTTCTTTCTTTCAGTTATTCAACAAATATTTACTGAACTCCTAATAAGTGCCAGTTACTGGTCCAGCTACTGAGTGTACAACAGTTGATTGACATGAAGAAACTTGCCCTTGTTGGGTTACAGTCTAGTGGAGGAGCACAAGAAGCCATAAATAGTAAGCAAATAAATATAACTTTGTGCTGTAAATATTAAGAGAAAAATAAAGCAACATTATAGGTAAGAACATGGTGGGGAAGAAGTATTATGATATTACAGGTGAGCAATTAGGTAAGACCTTTCCAAAGAAGTGAAATTTAAGCAGAGCCCTGAGTGATGTGAAGGAGTAGAGGGAGGGGGATATACTTATATTTGTGAATGAATAATCTTAAACAAAAAAGGGAAAACCTTGGGAAATTAAAAAAAAATTATGAGTATTACTGAAGTAGATTACAAGAGAGAGAAAACATTGGAAATGAGGCTCAGGAGAGGCAGGGGCCAGGTTATGGTAAATATTTGGATTTTATTCTGTAGTTGTGAGGAATCATTGGAGTGAGAAGTAAAAGAATACCATCTGATTTATAGTTTCTAGTGTCATCTCCCGCTACTGTTCAGAGCCTATCATTTTCAAAAGGCAAAAATGGAAGAGAGATGGTGATTGGATATAGGATGACTTTTGGAGGTGAGGTCAACAGGATTTGCTGATGAAGTGGAATGTAAGATAAAAATAAAGTAGGACTCTGATATTTTCAGTTTGGGAAATGGGTGAATTTTATTACTTTTTTTTTTTTTTTTTTTAGATGTGGGAGAATTGGTAGAGGGGAGAGAATGAGTTTATTTCAGAAGAAAATTGTCAATATAGGTATATTCTGCAGATTCTGATCCAAAAATTTAAATACAACAAAGATATTCTGATATATCATCTTCATTTAGTGTGATCAACTTTGTTTTTAAAGATTTTATTTATTATTTTTAGACAGAAGGGTAGGGAGAGAGGCAGAGAAGGAGAGAGACATCAATGTATGGTTGCCTTTCACCTGCCCCCAGCTACGGATCTGGCTGGAGACCTGGCTCGCAACCTGTTGTGTGATCAACTTTTAATTTTAGTATTTAGGCATCAGTTATAAGCCATGACATCAAGAAGCAATTAAAAATTGCTTCAAGCCACTTTAATTAAATAATATTGAATCAAAATTATAAGGTGGCTAGAGTGTTGGAGTCTAGAAACCTTCTATAATGCCAATAGCACATGCGTTGGAGAGAAGAGCATCAGTAGTCCAAGAAATGCTTCAGAGATGGTAGATTGTGTGTGATGCTGCTATTGAAATGGGTACTCTGATTTCAAAGAGAATGTTTGGATTTGAGGTGGCACAGGCCCAGAATCAGTACTTTATTCCTCAAAATGAGAAGGGTAAGGCTCTTGATATTCAGAAGAGGCTGGGACAAATAAAATATTTTTATTTCCATGATTCCTTTGTAAAGGCTAAATAATCATGAGATATTAGGGAGGTCAATGTGATACAGACAGACAGACGCCCTGTCCAGATCACTGGGAGTGGACTGAGAACCAGGAACAGGAGGTGCCACCAGGTGAGATAGAGCTAGGCCATGGGAATAGGACCTGAGAGCTCCTTGTGCACTGAGCTATGCTCCTTGGGGACAAATGTCAGAGGTTGGCATACAGCAAGCAATGCTTGTGAACTGTCCAGGGCCAGGAGGGAGACATTGAATTTTGCTTGTGCAAGTGACACCATGTTGCCCAGGTACTCAAGTAAGTGACTTGCAAATATGCCACTGGCCAAATCAATACACATATCCTTCAGTGAGGATTTTTTAAAATGGCCTTGTAAACCTAGCTTCCTATCATGAAATGAATACCAACTGATCCACCATGCCATGAGGCTGGCCACTAGCAGCAACATTACATTATCAATCAGAAGCGTATGATCCCATTGGGTTTCAGATGTTCTGAAGACATAAGAAATTTCTGTAAGCAAACAATTCAAAATTTCATCAGCCTACTTCTGCAACACTTTATTCCTTCTTCAGCCTACAACAGAGAGTATTCTCTGTATCAGATGACTTCAGAGGAGAAAACTTTATAGCAAATAGCTCTGCATAATATGCTAACACAAGTCAGAATTGCTCTGGAGCTGCTGAGCTAGACTTGGAAGTGTTCCTGAAGGCCTATTTAAAATATAAATTTTCCCAATGGACAGACTATCATCAATCAGTATATCTTGTGATCACTTTATATTGAAAAAGAGACAATGTGAGGTTAAAGTCTACTGTGGTATATGGAAAATGGCTAAAATATTAATAGCTAGTGAGCTATTTAAATAGATAAAGGTTGAAGGATTTGTGATTTCCCCCCCATTACAGTATAGTTGCTGGTTTAGACAGTATTTGGTTTAACTTTGAACTCCATGCCCAGAACAGGCTGTCATCAGAACTCAGAATACTGTTATCTAATATTCAGTTTGTTGAAGATTCAATTCAAGTGTTACATCTCACAATTCACTCTGTTTTACATTTAAGCTTCTTTTTCATGTATATAAGCAGCCACATGCCACTTTACCAGTCAGTCTACATATGTGTTTACTGTGTCAGGAATAATAATAACTATCTTTTACGGAATGTCTACTATGAGAAACAATGGCCTAAAGTTAATTAAATCCTAAATCTCAAAGTCAGTAGAGAGTCAGGGCCAATAATTCAAATCTACATCTGCCAGACTTCAAAGCCAAACTCTTTATCAGGCTGCCTTATGTTTGAGTTGCAAAGTGCCTAAAAAATAAGGTCTGAAATTACTTGCAGATTCATTGTTCCTTTAGTTTAACCCTCAGAATGACCCAGAGTATGCAATGTAATGGAAGGAACAAAGGAACAGCAGGCAAGGTTTTCTTAAGAAGCCACATTCTAGCCCTGGCTGGTGGCTCAGTGGATTGGTGCTGGCCTGTGAACCCAAAGATCGCTGGTTTGATTCCCCAGTCAGGGCACATAACCAGGTTGTAAGCCAGGTCTCCAGCCAGGTCTGTAGCTGGAGGCAGATGAAAGGCAACCATACATTGATGCTTCTCTCCCTTTCTTCCTCCCTCCTGCCCTTCTCTCTGAAAATAATGAATAAAATCTTTAAAAGAAAAAAAGAAGAGACCACATTCTGTCTCCAGGTAGTTATGCCCTCTTGTCCAAATCAGGAGCTCTTGGGGTGCTTACGTTGCCAGATGATTTCAAGCTTAAAAAAAAAAAAAGACAAAACTTGCTAAAAGTTGAATATTTGCTGTAAGGAAAATTTATATTTCATAATGTATACTTATATTATTCAGTTTAATCAACAATTCTTTTCATTTTTCAGAAACACAGTCTACTTCCAAACATATAAAATGAATACATTCATGTAAAATTTACTTATTACTGATTTAGATCACAACTTGTTGTGTTTGTTTTATTGAAGACTACTTATGGCACTAAAATATCTTTCCATACCAACAATTGAAAAGGGAAATTTAAAAAAAATGGATATATTTTAAGAAATAAAGTTCTTTTTGAAGAAAAAAATCATTTTCAAAAGATGTACTTTTCTCTTAAGAGAAGTACACATCATTTCCAAAGTACCAATTTTCTTGTAAAACAAATTTGGAGGAACCTGTTTTTACCACCGTGACAAAATCTGGATGTAGATTACTTCATCAGTAAAAGGCAATTTTCCATAATTAGTCAAACTGAAAACACTCAGAGTTCGTTACTTTGAATTTTTTGATACAAAACTACTTTTGCAGATATTTGGGAGGATTTGTGTTCTTACTCCTGGGCTTCAGAACCAACTAAACTGTAGAATAATCTTTAGGCAAAGCAAATGTAATTTTCATAACAACAAAGTTATCACTATATACTTTTTGGATTTTGTGAGATAAGATCAATTACAAAGAATATAAGGACTGAGAAAAAAGGTGTACTATAATTAATATTTAAAATGCAGATGGAGAGTTGCTTTCCTTATTCTGTGTGACTGTATCCACTGCTGATTTCTGGTGACACCACATTACAGCCAAACATGATCTGGAAGTTCCTGCATAGTCACAGCAAAGTTCCTATTTGTGTTAAACATTGCAGATGAAGGCTAATAAGAATGTCACCAGAATGCTAAAAGGCTCTACTCAAATGCAGAAAGCCAGGGATATGTTTTATATGTTTCCCTGAGCTTCTTTTCTATGTGGCATTTTCCTGATTTTCTTTATAAATGGAGAATTAGGCCTGAGAAATAATTGCCTGGATGAATTTACACCTTTATCTACCTTTTACTGTTTCTTTTTCTTTATCTAATTAGTTGGTAAGTTATATGAGTTTTATCTATCCACCCAAGACTAAGGCTGGCCCTCAAATTCTTCCTAAAATATTTATCTTTTGAATTGAATGTTATTACTTCTTATTTATCTTTTTTATGAAACGGGAATCCATTTTGTAGATGTATGTAGTCTCAACCACCGTGCATGTAAGCACATAATTTTGAGTAGCCTAAAGTTTATCACATTCTATAATGTGTTTTCATTTCAATGTTTTACTCATACTAAAAATAATATGCCCTGGTAGGTGTGGCTCAGTGCATTGAGCACAGGCCTGCTAACCCAAGTGTTGCTGGTTCAATTCCCGGCCAGGGCACATACCCAGACTGCAAGCCAGGTCTCCAGCCAGGTCCCCAGCTGGAGGCAGGTGAAAGACAACCATACGTTGATGTTTCTTTCCCTTTCTTCCTCCCTCCCATCCCTTCTCTCTAAAAATAATGAATAAAATCTTTTTTTTTAAAGAAAAAGATTAAAAAAAAATAGAAGTTTAGTTACCACATTTTACAACTTAAAAGGGTTATATGATTTATGATAACAACAACAACAACAAAAAAAAAGGAGAATGTACCCATACACTATCTATGGGATGAATCTAGTAGTTTTGAATTTCTTTTCCACCCTTCATTTAAAGTCTGCATCTTAAAGTTGACTTTAAGGTTAAAAAAAAAAAAAATGATTTTCTCTGTCAGCATCATTAGAATCAACACAAATTGGCTTAATAGAAAAATAAGCCTTGATATATGAAAAGATGTTGTACTTCACAAATAATCAAGAAATGCAAATCAATACACCAGTGTCTGTCACATCTACTGTGAGAAAAGAAACCATTCACAGCAATCCGACAGTTGACACTTCAGAGAATGTTGACATCACTCTGAAGGGACTCACATGTATTTCAAAGGGCCCAGAGGCACTCTGAGTAAGGAACTTCAATCACATCAATGTAGAACTCAGTCTCTGAGAAAGAAAGAGAAGGGGCTCCGAGTTGCCATCTGGTTGGGAAATAGAAAGTAATTGGTCACGGTATGCATTATGTGTAGTCATGTACTGACTGTGATCCAGGGTGTAATGCTGGGCTTCTGTTACAAGATGAGGTCTGTGTACCCTCACTTCCCCATCAAAGTCATTATTGAAGAAAATGATTCTTTTGTTGAAATCAGACATTTCTTGGACAGAAAATACATTTGCAGGGTTCAGATAAGTTCAGGTATTTCTTATTTAGTATCTCAAACCCAGAAAAAAAATGAGTTAATTCTTGAAGGGAACAAAATTGAACTTGAACCAAATTCAGCTGCTTTGATTCAGGAAGCCACAGCAGTTAAGAAGAGAACAATTTTGGATGGTATCTGTATTTCTGAAGGCCAATGAAGGAGATCAAAGTTGTCAAACTACAGAAATAGCAAGATGCCAGATGATCCTTCAGAGTTATTTGTGATTACTTTAAAGATGTCATTGAAGCTTTCTATTGCTAGATATTTTATTCTTTTTGTTGCACTTGCAAAAGAAATTGTCATTTTTCATTTATTTTTCTGAAATATTATTTTTTGTGTATAGGAATGCCTAGAATTTTGTACATTGAATTTGTATCCTGCAACTTCATTGCATATTTGTTTATTGTTTCTAATAGTTTTTTGATGATATCTTTGGTGTTTCCTATGTGAAAAATCAAGTCAGATTCCCAGCCAGTGCAACATAACAAGATTGTAAACCAGATCTCCAGCCAGATCCTTAGCTGAGGCAGATGGAAGGCAACCATACATTGATGTTTCACTCCCTCTCTGCCTCTCTCTCTTGCCCTGTCTCTGAAAAATAATAAATAAAATCTTTAAAAAATAATTTAATTAAAAAAAAAAAAAAGTCAAGTCATCTGCCAAAAGCAACCATTTTATTTCTTCATTCCCAATTTAGATGCCTTTCATTTCTTTTGCAATATTGGTCTGGCTAGGATTTGTAGTACTTAGTTGAATAAGAGTGGTGAGAGCAGCCATCTTTGTCTTGATCCTGATCCTAGAGGAAAAACTTCTGTTTTTCACCAGGGAGTTTGACATCAGCTGAGGGCTTGTCATATGTGACCTTTATTATGTTGAGATAATTATCAACAAGACAACTAATAACAGCTAATAACAGAGCTTGTGGGGGAAAAACAACACTTATTCACTGATGGTAGGAAGGTAAACTGGTATAGCCACTATAGAAACCAGTATGCAGGCTCCTCAAAAGATTAAGAATAGAATCACTATATGATCCAACAACCTCTCTTCTGGGAATCTAACCCCCGAAATTGAAAACATTTATTAGCAAGGTATATGCACCACTATGCTCATTGCAGAATTATTCACACTCTTCAAGACATGGAAATAATCAAAGTGTCTTGCTACATGATTGGACAAGGAAAATGTGGTACATGTATACAATGGAAAACTACTCAGTCTTAACAAAAGATGAAATACTGCCATTTGTGACAACATGAATGAATCTTGAGTGTGACAACATGAATGGATCTTGAAAATTTCATGTTAAGTAAAATAAGTCAGGAAAAATGAAAAACTATATAATTTCACACATATGTGGGATATAAAACTGAAAGCAAACAATGAACAACAAACAAAAACTCATAGACACAGACAATAATATGATCTTTATTGGGTTAGGGTAGTGAAGTGTAAAAGGTCATCAAATTTAAGGTGATGGATGCAGATTTAACTTTGCATGGTGGGCATCCCAGAGGATGTAGCATTGAATTGTACATTTGAAACCTATATAATCTTATTAACTATTGTTACCCCAATAAATTTAATTATTAAAAAGGCATTTTTAATATTGATTTGGGGGAAAATCATACTGAGGTATCACCTCACCCCTGTTAAGGATGACCATTATCAGAAAACCAAAGATAGCAAGTGTTGGCAAAGATGTGGAGAAAAGGGAACCTGAGTATACAAGGTCTGTCCTGAAGTATCAAGCCAACGTCAAAATAATTAAAACAGTTTGGCCAATACTCTCTGGACACACCTCATACTGTTACTAGGAATGTAAATTGATGCAGTCACACACCCAATGAAATATTATTCTGCTTTAAGGAAGAATAACATCCTGCCATTGGAAACAGCGTGGGTAATCCTGGAGAGCATCATGCTAAGTGAAATAAGCTAGATGCAGAAAGAGACTCACTTACATGAGTCAGAAAATTTCAACCTCATAGAAACAGAGAGTAGAAAGGCAGTTGCTAGGGACTGAGAAATGAGGCAAATGAGAATATTGGTCAAATGGGCAGTACCTTTCAGTTATGCAAAGTAAATAACTTCTAAAGATCTAATGTACAACAAGGTGAATATGGTGAGCAATACTGTATTGTGTACTTGAAATTTGTCAAGCGTAGATATTTTTCTGTTGTGGTTGTAATTTTTTAAGCTTTCTACCTCCTAGCCATACCTACATTGTATTTACACCTCACTTAATTTTTATCTTGTGTATTGCTATACTTTTTGCTTTTTTCTTTCCTTTTTAAAAAGTTATTTTAATTACACTTTACATTTAATATTACTTTGTATGAGCTTCAGGTGTGCAGCATCTTAAGTGTTCTTACTACAGACACACACAAACGGTAACTTCATGAAGTGGTTATGCTAATTAGCATGACTTTGATGAATATTTCACAATGCATAGGTGTATCAAAGCTTCAAATTGAATTACATTAAAAGTACTGAATTTTTAATAATCAACTCTACCTAATTAAAGGTGAAAATAAGTAGCCCTGTATCTCCTGTTCTGGATATTGGAAAATGTAAGAGCTTAGTGCTGGAGTGTACAAATCCCATTACTTGAGTTTATTACATGATCTTATGGTACTACCATGCAATATTTTGAAACATAGAATTTTGCTTTTAATTCTCCCCATATTTCCCCCTCAAAAGATAGTATTCATCTCTAAAGATACATTCCTTTTAAAACTTGTAGTTTGCACAAAAATATTTTAAATGGTTAGAACTCTTTGGCAAAGTGGTATCTGCTGTTTCTGTTTATTTTAAAGAGACTTTAAAAGCTTAGCCAAAACAAATGACAAAATATATTTTTAAGAAATTTCTGCAAAATTTATAAACTATCTTTATTTCTTTAGTGGTCCTTGGAAGAACTACAATTCAATTCACATTAAGAAGGAGTGGGGAAGTAGGTCCAAAATTACAGTATGAAAACTTGTTCCCAGCAAATATGCCTGGAACAATTTTCATGTAATGTTTTTAAAAAATCACACAAATACAGCTTGATTTTAGTTTATACTACTTACATTACAATCTTATAACTCTAGAGATTTAGATAAAACTTAATATTTTGCAAGTAATTCAGAGATTTTTTGGAGAAATGTAAGATACTTTATATTTCTTTTTTTTTAAATTTTATTGTTGTTGTATTACATCCATCCCCTTTTTGCTCCCCTCTGTCCCACCCACCCACCCACCCATTCCCCCGAAAGTCAATCCCACCTGTTGTCCATGTCCATGGTTCCTTTATACTAGGTTCTTGTCTAAGCTGCTCCCCTTCTTTGCCTCTACCTCCCCCTCCCCCCTACCCCATTCCCCTGACCACTGAAGGCCTATTCCTTGTATTCATATACTTGGTTCTGTTTTGCTTGTTGTTAGTTTTGTTCATTATTGTCCCATAATGTTTCAACACACAGATAGTAAACAAGATTATTTTAATTTAAAGGAAAAATAGCTTAATATTTGTATGGGTACCAATATGTAAAGATTGTGTTCTAACTCTCATTAACTGTTAACAAAAACAGCCTTTCCTTAAAATAATAAAGCCTAGAAAAATAGCTTGATGTCTTAGAAAATATCTCCTATTTCAATAATAATAACCAGACAAGAAAACTCCAAACCAAATTAAATAAATCAGCCACTTATATTGTACTATTTGGAATTACATATTTATAGTAAGTATATAACTGTTTTATGCAAAGATTTTAGTGATAAAGTAGAAGACACCTAGATAATTTTCATATTATTCCTGCCAAGACACAGTGTATTCACTAAAGAACATTAAAGAGTGTATGTCTCGTTTGTTTATAATTTAGTATTCTAGCCTTAAAAATATTAATTCTTTCAACCATATTTATGCTTATTTGTGTATTGCATATCTGGATGACCTCTACCAGCCAATCTCTGAAATACACAACACCCCAGGGAATATATCTCACACACACACACACACACACACACACACACTCTCTCTCTCTCTCTCTACTGAAAGTAAGGGGGTACAAAATATAAACCAGGCAAATATTAACCAATGAAAGAAAATATACCTTCGGTAATATTAAATTAATTGTTAAAATTATGCTGTAAAGAATGAATAGACATGTTGCTAAATCATAATGAGAAATGGGTTTTCATATAAAAAAGTATTAAATTTATTTCTACTTAAATTTTTAAAACTGTAGTGAAATGATAGGTATGAAAATCAAAACAAAAAATTTAAAACTATTGGAGCATGCTTTATAAATTAACATCTTTGATTTTATATGCATTTCTGAGCCTACCTAGTAGATATGAGTAATGCATATCACAGTGGAATTTCAAATATATAAGCCTCAATCATATAAAATTATTATAATTCTGTATAAAATGGTTATAATATTAAGATCTAACTAATAAGATAAATCTATATATTGTTATAAATCTTGGGTTTTAAAATTCTATGAAATGGAAGGTTATATATATATATAAACTTTCCATTTTATATATATATTTTATATTTATATTTTATATATTTATATATATATATATAAAATGGAAAGTTTATATATATATAACCTTCCATATATATATTATATATATTATATTTATATATATATAAAATGGAAGGTTTATATATATAAACTATCACTCCTTTGGTATTAATGCTATACATATAAATGCCTGTCTTTGGATTTTTCTTGTCCATTTCCAGAATTTTAGAGCCAATTAATTCTTCTTCTTCTTTTTTTTGATCTTGAGAACTTCTTTCACCAACTAAATTGATGACAAGGTGAGAAACCTGAATGACATTCTATCTCTTCCTTTTTTGTGTTCATGTTACTGAGTCATTATGCCTTAGGGATTTCCCCTGCTTACTGTCATCTTTTTCATGTTCTCTATCCATCATTACTCCATTGAGGTGATATTAGCTTCTTCACTGGATTGTTGCAATATAAACCCCCACCTTATCCATTTCACCACCATAGCTTGTTATTTTCCAAAACATTTTATCATGAAAACCCCCTTCCATAGAATACCTATTTATTTGGGGGTGACATTGGCTAATAGGATTATATAGATTTCAGGTGAACATTTTTATGATACAAGGTCTTTATATTGCACTGTGTGCCCACCACCCGAAGTCAAGCCATCTTCCATCACCATATATTAAGTCCCATTCCCCGCTTTTCCACGCCCAAGCATTTCCTCTGGTGTCTATTGAGATTCAGTTTTATATCCCAATATGAGTGGAAAAAATATGCTTCTTAGCTTTTTCTGACTGACTTAATTTCATTTAGCCTAATATTCTCAAGGTCCATCCATTCATGTCATCACAAATGGCAGTATTTTGCTTTTTCTTATAGCTTAATGGTATTCCATTGTATATATGTACCACGTCTTCTCTATCTCTATCATTGTTTTTGGTTCCCAAAATAATGATTATAATCACATAATTAATATCCTACATACTGCTAGACCACTTGAATTCCACCTTATTATTTTAATTTTCACCAAAAGCTTAAGTGGACTGTTCTTTGTAAGTGCCTCTGTGGTGAAGAGTGTTTCAGGCAAAGAGAACTGCAATTGCAAAGGCTTAAAGTGGCATGGACTGTGGTTTGTGAAGAGACTGTGGAACACAAAGGTGGAAATAGAAAGACTGCTTAGGATGTTGTCACAATGGAACAGGCAAGGGATCCTAGTATTTTGGACTGAGGTGGTCATCCTGAGATGTGTCCTGAGATTTGGAAGGTTGAGTTAACATGGTTAGCGGATAAGTAGGACATGTGGAGTGTGAGAGAAGGAGAATAGTCTAAATCATTCCAGGGTTTCAGACCTGAGCACCTAGATAATGGTAGTGTCATTTACTAAGAAGGGGATCACTGTGGGAAGAGCAGATTTAGAGTTGGGGAGTAGGAGATCTCAACACCTGATGAGAGCCTCCATTTCTTATGCCTTCCCCACTCTACAGATACACACCCATGTTCATGAGACAGCCACAGCCTAACGGTCGTCTCACCACTCCTGGAGGTATCCCCATGATTCCCAAGCCACTCAAAACTATGTCCTCTGAGCCAGCATTCAGTCATTCTTTCCAGTGGATTACTTTCAAGATTTTCTGGGAAGTCACCAAATGGCCTAATTAAGGAGGAACTAATACTATATTGTGTTCTAAGACCTACAAATTATTCAGCCACGCGGTCCTTAATTTTTTAAATATTTACATTAACAGTTTCTAATGATAGTTCCATTGGATTTAGTTTTATGTATTTTGAGATTATATTAGGTATATATACATTCAGAATTTCTATTATTTACCTTGTTTTGAAACTTGATGTTTTAAAGGCATGATTTTATTAATAATATCCTTTATTTTTTAATGTTGTTTTAATTTGTTTATAATATTTTCCATTGCCATTAGTCCCTTTTTACCCCTTTTTACCCCTTCACCCCTGACAATCACCACACTGCTGTCCATTTCCATGAGTACTTTTTCCTTTTTGCTTAAACCTCCACAACTGACTTCCCCAATCTTACCTGTCATCTGTTCTCCATTTAGGCTGTCTCTATTTTGCTTATCTGTTCAGTTTGTTCGTTAGACTACACATATGAATTAAATCGTATGATATTTGTCTTTCTCTGGCTGGCTTATTTCACTTGGCATAGTGTTCTCCAGGTCCACCCTTCCTGTAGCAAAGAGTAAAATTTTCTTTTACAGCCAAGTAGTATCCCATTGTGCAAATATCCCATACTTGTTTTAGCCACTCTACTGATGGACACTTAGGCTGCTTCCATATTTTGGTGATTGTAAATAAAGCTGCAGTCACATGTGGATGCATATATTTTTTCAAATTCGTGTTTTCAGTTCCTTTGTATACATTCCCAAAAGTGGGATCACTGGGTCAAAAGGCAGATCCATTTTTAACTTTTTGAGGTAACCCCATACTGCTTTCCATAGTGGCTATACCAGTCTGCATTACTACCACCAGGGCAAAAGGGTTCCCTTTTCCCCACATCCTTGCCAACACTTATTTTTTGTTGATTTATTGATGATGACCTTCTGACAGGTGTGAGATAATAGCTCATTGTGCTTTTAATTTGCATTTCTCTGATGATTAGTGACATGGAGCATCTTTTTATGTCTATTGGCCATTTGTTTGTCCTCTTTAAAGAAGTGCCTCTTTAGGTCCTTTGCTCATTTTTGAATTGGGTTGTTAGTTGCATTGAGTTTTGTAAGTTCTCTATAAATTTTGGATAAAAGATGATGTCTTTTCATTTGAAGTCACTATTAATTACCCTTTTTAAAAAATACTTTATGGGTGTATGTTTTTTTACTTATCATGCTTCTTTATTTTTATTATTGTTTTACTCATTCTCTTTTCAATAAGTCTGTATGGTTTTGCTTATGTCTCTTTAAATCTGCAAAGAGCTGGAAGTTTATTATTGTTGTTTATCTCTTATTTTATACAATTGTTTTCCAAATGATATAATCATTTTTAATCCTCACCCAAGGTCATGTTTATCAATTTTATAAAGAAATGAAGGGGGAGAGAGAGAGAAAAAAGAGAGGGAAAAAGAGAGATCAATGTGAGAGATAAACATTAACAGGTTACCTCCCATAGGTGCCCCAACCAAAGATCAAACCTGCAACCTAGATATGTGCCCTGACTGGGAATGGAACCTGCAACCTTTTGGTATATAGGACAATGCTCCAATCAACTGAGCCAATTGGCAAGGACGTTTATATATACTATGTGTGTATATATATATATATATATATAGCAGTCTTTAGTAAATCTTTACTCATTTCTATTTTCTTAATGTGGTTTCTGTGTACTATTATTTTTATGTATTTTTTATTTTTAATATTTCACTGCTTTTCTACTGATTTAATGTTTATAATGATTTATTTTAAAATTTTATCTTACAAAGTCTGAAATCAATTAATATTTTAATGCTTTCCTGAAAATACATAATTGGATAATTTTAATTACTGAATTCTAACTTACATGTCTAGTTTTAGACTTTCTGAAAGTGGAATGATGAGAAACTATATGTTAGTAAGATACTTTTTAAAAAGTGACTTCAAAATAAAAGGTCCTGTTAAGAAAAACACATGATCATTAATTTACATATTAGTCTCATCCAGTTTATACACCATTTCTCTTTAAAGTTAATAACTGGGTGTCATATTCATTTTATGAAGACAGACTGATTATATTGTTTACAAGTTTATCCATTTCTTTGCTCATACCTTATTTTCATAAGACTTAATCTTCCAATATTTGGAAGGCTTGAATTGCAGAAACTTTCTCCTGTTTGAATTTCCATTAGATTCTGCCAGTTACCAAGGGCTACTGCTGACCTGGGACCATTTTAATTAAACCCACTCAAACACCCATGACTTAATTGGATGATGAAGGTACATATTTTCCCTCTTTGTAGCAATTTAAACTTTAAAATTAGGGTGCCAACCAAGGTTTATACAATCATTTGACTTTCAGGCCATCCTACTTTTTCATTACATACTGATTATTATTTTATGTTCTGTTGTCAGGTCATTGCATTTTCTTTGGACCACCCTCAGACATTCCCCTTAGTTTGGTAGAAACAATGAAGTATCTAGTTGTATTTTAAGAAGGTTTATAGGCCCTGGATGGTGTCAGAGTGGATAAGGTGCTGGCTTGTGAATTCAAAGGTTGTTGGTTCAATTCCCAGCCAGGGCACATAATCAGGTTGCAAGCCAGGTCTCCAGCCAGGTCCTTAGCTGAAAGCAGATGAAAGGCGACTATACATTGACGTTCCTCTCCCTGTCTGCCTCCCTACCTTCCCCTCTTTCTAAAAATAATAATAAATAAAAATCTTTTAAAAAATAATGTTTATAGGCTAATATATGGCCAAATTATGTGCACTATCTAATGTTTTGTTTTAGCAGGACTAACTGAATTGCTTTAGCATGTTCACAACATTTACTTATACTATGATATAGATAGGTTTAGGTTTTTAGTTCCTAAAGCTTATTTTTTACTTTCTATTTAACTTATTTTATAGTGATTTACATCTTTAATGCCTTGTTTTGGATTGGTTCAATTTTCTTTTTTATTTATAATTCTATATCTTTCTATTGTATGGAATACTTATATATACCTAAACCCATACACTCAATATCAATTATTATGGTTTTCTTTAAAATGCTAGTTTGCTTATTTATTAATCTTTAATTTATTTCTACTCCCTTCCCAATTACTACATGTATGTTAAAACTGTGTAACTCAGATAACGATTCTATTTTAACATGTTAAGTTTACTAAGAAAAACAGTCCCCAATATTTTTGGCACCAGGGAAAAGTTTCATGGAAGACAATTTTCCTTTGAACCAGGGGTCACAAGGATGGTTTCAGGATGATTCACACACATTACATTTAAGCTTACTTCCTGATATGCAGCCCAGATCCTGACAGGCCCAGACCAGTACTGGTCCAGAGGTTGGGGACCTCTGATTTAAGAATACAGGGTTTATCCAGAAAGTATCTAGCCATGTAATATGAAAAATAGAGACAATAGTTGAAGAAGATACAACATACAAAAAATATATTGTATTCAGGATATACAGTCCCCTTCAAAGTAGGCACCTTGGGTTCTCACAAAGTTCTCCCAATTGTTATAAACTTTCCTGTTATATTTTCCTAAATCTCAGCAACCATCTGAAATCTTTTAGCTTTCAAAGATGATTTTAACTTTGGGAAGAGCCAGAAATCACAGGGCACAAAATTTAAACCGTAAAGAGCCTGAGTCACATGGGTGATTCGATGTTTCACCAAAAGCCTCTGTACCAGATGTGCTGGATGAGTGGGCACATTGTCATGATGAAGCTGCCAACCACCAGTTGCCCATAGCTGCAGCCTTCTGAATCATCCAGATAGTTTCCATGGAGGTATGTTATGCTTCATGTAAAATTTGATGCAGATTCATCGCTCTGTTCAGTCAGTTATTTTGAAAGCAACAGCCACACAGCACACATGCTCTTACCATCACCCCCACTGACTAGTACAGTGAAGTCATCACTGTTTGCTCATGTGAATTCCAGTCCTTTCTCCTTGGCTGCCAGGTTACACTGGTGTCATGCAATCCATTCTTGTTAGATTAACAATGCCTGGAATTTTTCTGGACAGATCTCATGTGGATATTAAATTTTCTTTAATATCTTTGTTTCGTTTTTGTAAATTGCCTTTGTGGTAACTATTTTTCATTATGTGTGCCGTAATTTTTGATTTTTAGTTAGTTAGTGTTTTCTAAGTTTTTAATGATGGGAAAACCCTTCAGTTTTTGAGTTCTTGCCAATAAAGAGAATACTGGTATTTCAACTTAGTATCTTGGTATCTACCACTCCAGAACCACATATTAAATTCTCGACTTGAGCGATGTCAGGCTGTGCAAATATATAGTAGTTATAGTTATAAACATGTGTCAGTCTAAGGTGTATGTGTATATATCTATACCTATACATACATGTTCATAGAAATCTTTATATTTTTAACAAATCCCTGGGAATGGCAAAAAAAAAAAAAAAACAACCTTATTTTGTCTTTCTTTGCTATTTAGTTATATTTTAGAAGATCATTTATTTATTTATAGACAGAGGGAAAGAAATAGAGAAGGAGGGAGACATCAATGCAGGAGAGAAACATTGATTGATTGCCGCCTGCGCACCTAACTAGCACCAGCCCGCAACCCAGGCAGGGGCCCTGATCAAGGGTGAAACCTGCCATCTTTCTCTTTGCAGGAGACACCCAACCAGCTGTGCCACTTGGCCAGGGCTCTCCCCTATACGTTTTTGAGGTGCAGTTTTTTATAGGTCCATGTTCTTGTTTTAAATAGTCGCTTTAGGTTTAATACTCTGTCATTCACCCAAGGCCTGATCCCCTCCTGATCTAATCTTGGCTGTAAAACCCCAATGTGTTGGCCATTGAAATCAGCACTTTCAGATTGACTATATTGTGGGCATCATCAAAACATTCTCTCTTTCTCTCTCTCTCTCTAAAATTAAAAAATAATTATTTCAAGCTTAACCATGCATTAAAAATATTCATTTTATGTAGTTTTTGATGTGACTATTGAAAGATTTTTCATCACAGCATATAGATATTATTGCATAAAAGTTTCTTTGCCTTCTTTAAACAATTGAAGGTTTGTTTTTATTATCCATGTCATGTAATCTTAGCCTCTAAGTTCTAACTACTGAAAAGTTTCCTTTACATAATTGTTATTGGCAATTGAATTGACTCACAATATGATCGTTAAAAGAAGTTTAATTTGTTAGAATGTTTATTGTAGACAATTAATTACCAAAATTTCAATATGCAAACTAGTATAGTGATAATTAAGTTACTCCTTAAGACTTCTGTTCATTGTCTTCTTGGGTAACCAAATCTTTTGTAAATGACCCAAGCTCATATTTTCAGCAGAAACAAATGTTGTCCCCACCCCGCAACATGTAGAATGGGGGAAATTGCTGATTCATTTCTAACCCAAGGAATAGTGTTTTTCTTCAACCAATTTATGAAGTAAAGAATGCAAGATGTTCTTGTAAACTTTAAAAATCAAACAACAAAGGTTATTAAGCAGCAAATGAGTTTATTTGGGAAGAGCAGAGGAATTGCAGTTCGGGACACGCAAACCGTGGTGAATCATGGGCAAGTCTAAAGAAAAGGGAGGTTGGCTTTTATTGAGTTCCAGGAGGAACTCGGGGAGAGTTGTTCTGAACAGGACTCCATTAGAGAGCAATGCGAGTTCAAAGTTGAGGCAGTTTCTTATTAGCAGCCAGCAGAGTGCAGTTGCAGTTAATGAGATAAGAAGGGAAGGAATCATTCTTCTTGCTGGTTATGAAGCTGTCAGGAGTGTTGTAATAGGTGAAAGTTGTCCCTTCATGGCTTCTGCCCTCAGTTTTGAATGAGATTTCCTTTTTCCATTTCCACATTCTTGAACAAATTTTAATACTTTTTCTTTGCTTTAAGCTAAGGTGGTCAATGGTGGCTGTGTGGATCTAACTACATATGTCTTCAGGTATGCATCATTCAAATTAGAGAAGAGTGTCCCTTCAAGAAAGAAAGTGGAAAAATCAGTCTTTCCTTTTCAGTCTTCACCTTATCGCATCTCACAGAAGCATTTCATACAGTTTACCACTTTATTTTTCTGAATTATTTTTTTCCTTTTAAGTCACGTGTTTCCCTTTGGTTCTCCTCCTAACTCACTACTTCTGACTCCTCTTTCAATGCAACTTTATAACGTGGAAGGACCTTCAGAGGTTACTCTTTGGGTCCCTGGTCTTTAACTGCAATCCTTTCCTAGGTTAAATAGTAAATTACTATGACTATAAGTGCCATGTATATGAATATTCAAATACAATTTTGAAAATGACTTGGTCTGGAATAATCTCTGGGGTCCTCAACCTTTATCACTTTCAGTTATGTTAGTGAACATGAGTGAATTGCACAATCATTAATCCAATATTTTAAGCCAAAAATCTTGGTTTTCTCCCTTTCACTATCCCATCACTTATAATCCAAAAGCAATTTCTTTGACTCTACTCCCAAACAATATCTATAATCTGTTAATTCCTGATTGTCACCCTATTAATCCACTATGTATCTCACTTGGAAAACTGCAGAGAAATTTAACTGCTCTTTCTACTTTGGTTAATAATTTGTTATAGTCATCTCTCCCCCTCTTTCCCTCCCCCTTTACAACCAGAGTAATCTTTATAAAAACTTAAGTCAGATTAGCTCACGCAATTTCTTAAAACTCTCCACAGCTTTCCTTTATTCTTGGAGTAAAAGTGACTTCATTTCTATGCATTACTGAGGTCTGTCCAGAAAAAAGTCCAGTCATTGTTAATATAACAAGAAAGATTTTCACAACATCATTGTAACCTGGCAGCCAAGCAAAGTGGACTGAAATGCACACATGTGAACAATGATGATTTCACTGTACTAGTCACTGGGGGTGGTAGACACCGTTGAGTGAGCATGTGTACTGTGTGACCCATTCAAATGACTGAGCAAGTAGAACAACGAGTCTGTATCAAATTTTGCATTAAGCTTGAACATTTCTCCATGGAAGCTATTTGAATGATGCAGAAGGCTTTCAATGAGTACAGAGTAAACAAAAGTGTGGCATAAATGCTTCAAAAATGGTCAAGAATTGGGCCCTGGCTGGTGGCACAGTGGACAAGCCACTGGCCTGTGAACCCAAAGGTCGCTGGTTTGATTCCCCAGCCAGGGCATATAACCAGGTTGCAACCCAAGTCTCCAGCTAGATCCATAGCTAGAGGCAGGTGAAAGGCAACCATACATAGATGTCCCTCTCCCTCTCTGCTTCTCTTCCTACCTCTCTGTAAAAATAATAAATAAAATCTTTAAAACAATGGTCAAGAATCTATTGAAAGTGATCCACATTCTGGAAGGCCTGCAACAAACAGAACACCTGAGAATGTTGGATGTGTACAGGCTACAATCAACAAAGATTAGCAACTGACTGTGCAAGAACTAGAAGCTGATCTGTGGATCTCCAAAGTTACTGTGCGCAAGATCTTAGTGCAGGATCTGGTGCAAAATATGTCATGGGAAATTTGTTCCACTGGTTTAATTCTCCAGTCAGGGCACATAACCAGGTTATAAGCCAAGTCTTCAGCCAGATCCGTAGCTGGAGGCAGGTGGAAGGCAATCATACATTGATGTTTTTCTCCCTTTATTTATCCCTCCCTGCCCCTCTCTATAAAAATAATAAATTAAAAAAATCTTTAAAAAATTTTGTTTTATGGATTTTGCTACCAGAGCAGAAGGAACGTTATGCAGTTCCTAATGCCTTGATTCCAATAAAGGAAGTTACAGTTTTGAACAGTGGAAGAGACGCTGGGAGAGCTGTGTGAGGTACCAGGGTGCCTGCTTTGAAGGAGACTGAGGCATCATTGTTCTGTTTGTAATGTTCCTTTTATTTTGTATCTTCAATAAATGTCTATTTTTCATATTATAGGTCTGGCTATATTTTGGACAGACCTTGTGTAAGTCTCCTCATGATCCAGATTCTTTCTATATACGTTTTCCATTTTCATGCTTCACAGGATTCCCCCTAACTTCTTATGCTTAACCGTAATAGGTTTCCATTCATTACATAAGAAGTAAAATTTGAGCTTTATGTTAGACTTAAACTATTCTTTCACTCTTGAAAGCTTTTATTTATTGTTTATTTTTAAAGATTTTATTATTTTTTAGAGAGAGGGAAAGGGAGAGAGGCAAAGAGAGAGAGAGGCATCAATGTATGGTTGCCTTTCACCTGCCTCCAGCCACAGGCTTGGCTGGAGACCTGGCTTGCAACCTGGTCATGTGCCCTGGCTGGGGAGTCAAACCAGTGACCTTTGGGTTCGCAGACTGGTGCCTTATCTACTATGCCACCAGCCAGAGCTATTTATTTTTTTGTTCTTCATATGAGTAATTATTTGAAATCTTTTAGATTTCAACATGTTATCTGAATGTATGTTTCATACTACAATCAAAAATAGCCTTTACCACTTCTCCCCCACAAAAAATACTATATCACATCATAGACTTAATTTTCTTCACGGAAATTGCCACTATGTAAAATTATCTTGCCAGTGTGTTTATCAGTGTGTTGATAGACCATTCATACTGGATGATAAAATTTAAGCTAGCAAGAAGCTTGTCTATACATATTGGCTAAGCATATAAGATGAATGTAAGTATATCAGTTTTAAAAGATCATTCACAAAATAGATTTAAATTACAATACTGAGGCAGAGTATGCCATAAGGCCAGAAAATAAACTGATTATGGATGTTCTGAAAGAACAGGTAGGAGAATTTAGATTTACTATTGTAGCCAACAGGAATATGTTTCACATTTTGCTTTAAAATGGCAAAAAAAAAAAAAAGACCTACTTGAATAATTTACACAACTTCAGTTCCCAAGGCCTGCAGAATCCAGTTATTCAGTGTAAAACATGACAAGTCAGCCTATGTAAAATATAGATATTTATTTATTTATAAATGTGCTATATTATAAATGTGCTATATTTTAATCCATGGGTAAATAATGAGAAAAATATAAAGTAAAAATAATTTATCTGTGCTTCTGTGAGGTATAATTTTTTATCACTTTTATATTTTTTCTGTTGAGGGATTCTATTGTGGTTTTACCTCGGAGGCATATGATGCGAAGTAAAAGCAATTTGGCCTTTCCTCTAGGGATTTATAATAGATGTTTGCAATAAAGCAATTCAACCATACAATATATCCGCTAAAAGGATGGGTAAATGACTGTTGTATAAGCTCTCTGACTTTTCTTTGAGCGTTATCATAGCATTTTCAACTTTACCAACATAGACCAACATAATCACTGTTAGGCAATTACCTAGAAAATCTCATTTTTAGTGGCTATTTTTAAGAAAGTCAGAGTTATTCTTCTTAGCCCAGGAAGAAGAATTCATACACCATGCTTAAAATAGACATAAAATAGTAATGTTTATAAAGAAAAAAATATAGAATGACTAAAAATAAAGTGAAAAGAAAGAAATGAATGGAGAATTTACATAATACATTTTCCAATTGGAATGTCTTTTTTAGCTATAAACAGAAAGATTAAAAAAATTACTTTGCCTATAATAAATGATTAATAGCCAAATGGGCATTGTGTCTAATCTAACACCCTCATCTAATATTTGTTGAATTAGCACTTGCATTAAAATTTATTATTAATTTTTAATACAAAACAATACACTCACGAAGAACAAACGCAACAACCTATACAGAATGACACTAATGAAATCAATAATTTAAACAAAAATATGAACTTAATATGTGGCAAATGGAAATAAATCCAACAGCAAGGCTCTCAACCAAATATTCAAAGTTGAGGACCAGTGCAGAAATTATTTTCCTATTAGAACCAAAGTAGCCTTGAATAGGTCAGAAATTTAAGGGACCTCCCTCTGAAGTAGAGCAGAGTGTTCATTTTGTGTCAGCAAGGATCTTCACCAAATTATAGTGAAATCTCCATTAATAAAAGCCAACTGGCCAGATCTACGAGGAATGATCTTGCATTTAAACAAAGTTACCTATATTAGCTTGCTGCAACCAAGAAGAGTGTACACCAGAAGAACCATGTTACATTTTAAAATGTGTTCGTAGGAAGGGTTCTCTTAAAAGGTTTGGGTTTGTATTGAGTAATTCTAATGAATAACCAAGGAGCAGTGCCCACTTTTGAAGAAATGTTGTCACAAAAGGAGCAGTTCATCAATTCAGTAGCTTTAGTTCAAGATGTGGGAAGAAAGTAAGGCTGGGATAGTATTTGTAAAACACCCACACTCCGTTACAAAAATGGTTTCTTGGCTATTTTGCAACGTTAGTGTAGGGTGGTTTTGGTTAGGTTGCTGTAGAGATTGTTTTCTACTGGCCCATACATGTCCTGTTGGAAACATAGTTGGTACACTTCAGAAACATCACATTCTGATTTTCAGGGGGAATGAATTTCAATTCTTAAGCCAAGTCACTTAGGCACAAAAGTTTCCTTGGGAACATAAATGTAGGTTTTCAAAATACAAACCTGACATATCTGCCTGCCTGTCTGTCTGTCTGCCTCTCTCTCTCTTTCTCTATCTCATCTCTACAATACCACATATGAACTTTCTACATGACCAGCTTGGGTTTCCTCATAGTATTATAGCCTCACTACAGTGCTATTGAACATTTTACATAGCAGCACAAAACTCCAAATTTGAGTTTTCTAAGAGGCAAGATTTATAAAAATCTGTTCCCCTGATCAAAGAGGCAATGGAACCTACTTACATTCCAGAGGGAGCAGATAGAGACCCCATCTCTACATAGGGGTATTGTGAAAGGATTTCTGGCTAACTTTAATATGCTACATGTAGCTAAATGAACAGTAACATACAAGTTATATTTTCTCAAACATTAGTGGGGGTTTTTTTGTTTGTTTTATTTTGCTTTGTTTTTGCCTTCCTTGTCTAAACCACTAGAATTTTAAGCTTTCTCTGACCTGTTTATAGATAATGATGACTGGGGCCATGAAGTCTGCTCTCTTTCTCTTTATCAACATTTAATGGAAAAAGAGGAGAAGGGAAATGGGATGCAGGCTGTTAGTTATTATCTTTACAAATGACTTGTTAGCCTTTCATTTGCCTGTTCATGCTTCAAACACTCAAAGGACATTTTCAGAATCTCAGTAGATGAAGGTTCAATCTTGAATGACTTGACAGGCTGCATCTTCCCTAAGAGATTTTGACATGATATTAAGCCATAGTTACAAGCCAACACTTGAATGGGAAGCCCTGGGGAAATCTTTCAGAGTTGGAACATAGCATTTACAGCAGGAGGCAGGTGTCTGCACCAGTGAAGCAAACCACAATGCGATATATTTAGTATCGAAAATGGAAGCAAAACTACTGATTCTTTACTACTGGGAACAGTGGAAGAAGTTGAGTGAAGAAAAAAAGTAATCTTTGGGGGCCCCTGAAAATGTTAATTTACTGACAGTATGAAATATACTCTCATCACGGCAGGTGCAGCCAGAAACAGGTGCTGCTCTCAATATTGTCTTTGAATTTATGTGTTTCCTTTGCAATGATAAGATGGGAAGCAGCTGCACTGGCCATGTGGAGAGAAAGCAAAGAGCTTTTAATTAGCAATAAAAGGCCTGTTAATTTATTTTAGGATCACACTTTCTCTATCTCTCTGTCTGTCTTTTTCTCTTTGCACTTTTATTGGTATCTCAGCAGGAGTTGCTGCATGTTGCAAAAAGAACAAAAAGTGAAACAAACAACACACTATGGTAGATTCAGGGCAGAGGTTGTGTCTTAATTGATGAGTAGGTTTAAGAAATCTGGATAAAGATATTTGGAGATTAACTCTACAAGATAATGTAAATACTATGAAAATTCTTGGACTGATAGCATCATATGACCAAATTAAGAGATAAAATGTATCCATTATTACCATAGTCACTTTAATTGTTAAAGTGACTATACATTAAAGGAATAATTAATTAGAAAGTTTTCATTTTAATTCTAGCACATTTAAAAATAAAAGCAATCCAATATCTAAAGTTATCAACAGTAATACTTGGATCATTTTTTCTCATGATATTTTGGTATATACTTTTTGTACATTTTATGTGAATTATCTACACATTTTAGGTATTTAATAATTAATAATCATTAATCATTATCACCATAGCTATATATATATATTCACAACATTCCCTATATATATGTGTGAATATATAATATAAGCTATAAAAGTACTCTTTTCAATCAAAGTAAAATGAAATTTAAGTTAAAAATTGTTTTATAATTGATTATGGCCATCTGATAGGCACATATTTTTTTCCAACTAAAAATAACATTTTTTAAATTTCCTACTTCCATTTCTAGAATTTTATAATTACAAGGACTTTTTTATATATTACTAATGCTTCAATGTCTATTTCTATTTTTAAATCATTAATGTTTCTTCATTTTGATATCATTTCAAGATCAGCTTTTTCTCCTCCTTGCACCCTAAATTTGCACTACAAAACAGCGCAACATATTTAGCTAGTAAGTAAATTGATATAAAGGAATATCTGTGATAGTATGTTGTTTATATAATGATTTAAATATTTCCTTTACATTTCTTTGAAAGGGTAGCTTTTTGTTGTCATAACTAGTGCATAAGTAAAAATAGATTAAGCTAAATCCATTTGGGTCAGGAAGTTAATTTGAACTAGATCTTAAAATTGTGTAGCTTTAGAATAGGCAGATGGGAAAGATTAGATTGCTATTAGAAAAGTAAAGAGCCAAGCAAAGCAGAACAGAAATCATAAAGGTATTTGTAGGAGATAGCCAAAAACTGATCTTGCTGGAAAGCAAGAATGAGTGTGGGAAATGACCTTCGAATGCATTTGGATTAACATATTTTGAAAATGTGTTCTCTGAGCTGACACTTGAGGTAGTTACAAATAAATAAATAAACTAAAAAAGAAACAGCGCCATGGCAAAAACTGGTGTATGAGTGCTAGAATATAGCAAGGGCTTTAAAGATTAGCGAACATAGGTGGGAAGTCTTGGTTCAGCTATAACAGTTACAAGTTGCAAACTTTCTTATTTGAAAATCAGGACATTACCTCTATCATAGGTTTATTTTGATGATTATACGTTTTGGGGGTTTCATTTGGTAGATAATAATTAGGAAACAGTTCTTTCTCCCCACTATATTAAACACATTTTCTTGTATCAATTGTCTTTGACACTTAATAACACCTTAAGCAAATCTTATATCCTCTTAGTAACTTGTAACTATAAAAATAAATATATCTATGAACAGATTAAATCAAAACTTTAAACTCATGTCCATTTACAAGTTCCTTCCACTTGGGAATCTGAGGCCTGACCAGTTGTATATTGACCAGCAGTGTGGGGGTTAGGGGCAGGAGTTTGCAGAAATGTGATCTGTTCTCTCAATTTCTTTGTTTTACCTCTTTTGTGGAATGAACACTTCTGATTGCAGGGTTAGGAATGTGAGATGGAAGAAGAGTAAAAGTGCAATTTCTTTGCACTTAACTGATGTTGTATCATCTCCTGACTACCTTTAAAAACCCACCCCTCAATTCCTTCTGCTAGAGAGCTGCAATCATATTCCATTCATTAGGGATTCTGACTAGCCCGCTGGCTGCCCTCTACAATAGCTTCCTCTGTAAGGACTTCAGTGTGACCACCTTCCTCATGGTCCATGTTTTTCTGCATAAATAAAATGAATCTTTGTGTCTACTGAATAAGCAAAATGCAGCATGCTAACTGCTCACCCCTCTTGTACAGCCTTGCTATCATAGATGACTAGGTAAGAAAAAAGTAAGAACCAGTCTCATGTCTCCCATCCACCCAATGGGTATGTAAATGTTATAGTTATGTACATACCTAGGAAGGGTGTGTAAAGAAGTCTTCAATCAATGTCAACCCCAAAGTCTGTGAATAACTTCCTAGGGCCACCCTCCTAGCATAAGTTGAGAAAAAGGGTGAAGGGAGGTACAGTCTCTTTCCTGATGAAGAGAATGAAAACTATTAGACCATTCCCTACATTTATAACTTTCTTAAAGAAGCTCCTCAAATATCTTTACTCTACTGATAGACTGGTTGGTAGGTATGTATGGCAGCAAATATAGCAGTGATACTTGTGGACACCTCTTAATTAGACCCACCAAACTGTGTCTGGCATCATTCTTCAGAACTTGTACTTATTATGTCTTTCCTTAGTTTTGAGTCTGTGATGGCATTTTGGAGTGGGAAAACTCCTTTTTATATACTGATAAATATAGGACTCCCTTAGAAAAGTGTGTCTCAACAAATTAAAAGTCTTTACTCAGCTGCATAGTGAGATAGGTACCTCTAATCCTAATGAGACATTAATGTAGTTTTGCTATTCATTCCATGAATGAATATAAAAACAATGAAAATTCACTTTTTACTTATATATTATCTTGTACCATAAGTTACAGTTGAATATAAATGTATAGTAATGTAATTTAGTTTTCAATACTGAAAAGAAATGAATAAACATTAAAAAACACAAGTAAATTTGTCTTTAGGTTTGTAGTCATATTATTCCAGATTTGGTAATATCTTTATTATTTTATCATGTTTTTTGTTATTTTTTATTTGTTTTTCATTCAGAGGTATGTAAATATCATCCTTTTTGAGCATTTTATTTTATTATTTTTTTATCCTGATCTAAAAACATGCTTATTGATTTTAGAGAGAGGGGAAGGGAGGGAGGGAGGGAGAAAGAGAGAGGAAGGGAGATAGTAAGAGAGAGGGAGGGAGAGAGAGAGAAAGAAACATCCATCGGTTGTCTCTTGCAAGTGCCCCAAAACTGGTACAGAACCCACTACCCAGGCATGTGTCCTAATTGGGAATTGAATCCATCACCTTTTGGTTTATGGGACAATGCGCCAACCAACTGAGTCACACTGACCAGGGATGATTATTTTATAATTCCACGTATTTGAAGGAAAATGTAAGGATAGTTTTCTAAATCATAATGATAGTAATAATAGTATTTTAATATCATAAACAACTAAATATGTTTAACAAATATGCATATTTTCAGAGAAAGAAGAAATATAAGCATCATCTAGTCCAATTATATATTTTTTACACAGGAAGAATTTGGGGCATAGAAGAAGCCACTTGCTAGGGTGTCACATTTTATATGTCTTAAATTTGATGGTAGAAAAATATCTAAAATTTCCTGATCTTCTGATAGGTCCCCTAAACCATAAGGATTCCAACCAAATGCTTTTGTAGGAATCCTTAATTACCTTTTTATAAATGAACTGTTATGACAGTCAATATATTTTGTTCCTATATGACTTACGTGAGATGGAAGTCATTGGTTAAATTGTTATTTTGAAAGCTTTTATTTATTATTTTTAAAAGATTTTATTTATTATTTTAGAGAGGGAAGGGAAGGAAGCAGAGAGGGAGAGAAACATCAATGTATGGTTGCCTTTGACCTGCCCTCAGCTACGGACCAGGCTGGAGACCTGGTTTGCAACCTGGTTATGTGCCCTGGCTGGGGAATCAAACCAGTGACCTTTGGGTTTTCAGGCCAGTGCCTTATCCACTGAGCCACCAGCCAGGGCTCAAAAGCTTTTAATACACAGTAACTTTTAAAAAAGTAAAACAAAATGTTTCAAGTTTTTTTCTAATATGTAACATTCAATCTTTGCAATAATATATTTTTCACATTTTATGCCTATGAAACATCATAGAAGCATAAAATAGATCACCTGGTGTTTAATTAACTAAAATTTCTAGATGAAATGGAATTGTGCTTTGCTATTTGTCAACATGAATGAACTTAGAAATTCAACATTAATATTTTAACAGACATGTTTTATGAAACAGAATAGTTAACTTGGAAAACCCTGCCATTTCAGAACAGAATCAAGTTGATTCATTTTGAAATAGGCTCTAACTTTCTATTTTTAAAGTCAGCAGTAATTCTCGATTAATTTGGTCATGTGGGTAAATATTAGGTCCATCGCAGAAAACAAAATCTTTCAAAATCTCAAAAAATAGCCACGTCTGCCTTTGCCATACAAATATGTACAGCATTTATTGCAAGATAAATATTAAAATATACATAGAAAAGAGAAGAGCTTCCAAAAACTGATTAGATCTAACACCAAGTTTGCATAAACATTTTATGTACTATTTATAGTACTTTGTATTTGATGAAGGTCTTCCTAAGCTCTATGTGATGGAAGTAATGGAAGAACCAGGACATTTAGGCATAACAAGCAAACTATTGCATTTTATTTTTCTTCCATTTTATACTTGGAGTAAAACCCTACTAAAAATCTCTAACTTCTTAAACCACGTACAATTTGCTAATGTTCTATTAGGTACTCTTCATCTGGCGTTTTTAATGTTCTAAAATCCATTAAGGCAGCTCTTAGCCACATTTACTGGTAAGGAAACTAAGATTCAGAGAGCATAAAATAGTTATGTTCTACAATATTATTCTACCTCTAATGTAAATCAAAGTTTAGTTTTTAGCTCCTGCTATTCCCTCTTGCCCTGTAAAAAACTATTCAAGTATTAGCTTACATGAAGACTATTCTCAACTTTCTGCTTTCCCCTGCCATTTCATGATATATTATTGATGGTACTGTCAGCACTTGTATTTTGATTTCTTACATCACAGGCATTCTGATAAGTATTTTCCTTTTATAATAGCAATTAGCCCTAGTAATGTTACATTTTTATTGTGCTGATGTCATATATAAGGAAACTGATGAAGTGACTGAGTGAATGGGCTGATTGCTAATTATATGTTCTCCCTATTTATATAAAAGCAAGTGCTTCTCTTCACATGAGATGATGGTGGCTAAATTTTCTTTTAAAAACTAAATTATATCAAAATCCCACATAATCCTTCTTTCCACCCAGGATAGAGACCCATTGTTTGTAAGCTGAGCCAATGTTTATGAATTTTGAATAAGAAAAGAAAGGAAAAATCCAATACACTTTGGGGGTGAAGTTGACCATGTAATATGGCTGTGCTGTGCTATCATATGCTTACACTCATATAGTAGGAGATGCTTTGAGCGAATAACACCATCAGAGAGAACTGAATAGACAAAAGATGGGAAAAAATTAGTAATTGAAGTCTTAGGCTGAGATGTTTTTGGATCTCAGCTGCTACATTATCCTTCTGCAGATTTTTTTTTTTTTTTACAAGAGCCAATGAACTATCCTCCTTTTTTTTATGTAAATCATTATATCCCCAGTTTTATAATGGGGGAATATTAAAAAAAAACAACAAATATGACACAGAATGTATCTTCTGAGAGGAGTGCATTTTAAGTCTTTCTAACCATTGTTTTGTTAATATGTTTTGTCAGTCATAATTAATGTCATTTTAAAATGTATACTTAAGTCTTCAAACTGTGCAATCTGTTTTGGCCAGGTAGCCTTTTGTGGTGTCATATAAAAGGATTCACTGACCGATAATAACTGCAGATGTTCCAAACATTATATTGTTATAAAAATTGTTTTTTTCTGATAAAAACTAACAGCTTGTTATTCCCCTCATATACATGATCAAGTTGATAATTTTATAGTTACATAAATTTGCAAGTTTTTTTTCTTATTTATCCTTTTTTATAACTCAAATGTGCTTACATTTTTAAACCTTTAAAACTGAAGGGAATGGCCCTTGCTGGTGGCACAGTGGATAAGGTGTTGGCCTGAAAACCCAAAGGTCGCTGGTTCGATCCTCAGCCAGGGCAACATAACCAGGTTGCAATCCAGGTCTCCAGCCAGGTCCGTAGTTCTCCAGCCAGGTCCGTAGTTTGAAGCAGGTGAAAGGTAACCATACATTGATGTTTCTCTCCCTCTTTGCATTTCTCTCTTCCCCTCTCTCTAAAAAATAATAAATAAAATCTTTTTTAAAAACCATAGGGGAGATTTTCTTTAGATGTATGTTAACTTCATAATGCATGTGAAAAATTAGTGATAAGAAATAACATGGTCTGTTTTACAGTAGGAAAATGGAAATTTTAGGCAATGAATGCTAGCACTATTAGTAGATAAATACAATTTGTATTCATTTTTTTACTTTATCATCTGCTCATAAAGGAGACTAGGTATATTTTAGGGTACTTAAATATTGGGGATATTGTTATAGACAATTTCCAAGATTTCCCAATTAAACTTCAATTAATAGCCCCATTAAAGATCTTTGTATGGATGAAATGGTCTGATTACATAGTTATAGTGTTTTCATTTGGTTTTGTAAATTTTCATACTTTGTGTTGCAAATGGGAAATTTTAATTAAAAAAAGCAAATAATTTCAGTGTACTTTTAGAGGTACCTATTCTATTTGTTACATTTTTATATGGAAAGTTTAAATATTAACAGTTTACCAATAAAAGAGATAAGGGCAGTAATTTATCATTTGGAACATCAATTTGCTTATTTTTCTCTTAACATTCTACAAGAATTTACTAAACAGATTCTTTGTTTTATATAAAGGAAAATGGTTGAATAAGACTCATTGCTGTCCTTACATAATTCAGATTCAAGGAAAAAAGTAAAATTACTATGTAGCATGATGAATACTATAATAGAGGAGAGCCCACAAAGAGATGAGAATGCAAAGAAGTACAACAATAAAAATCAACAAGCCTGGTTTATTCAGAATTAGCTTCACAGGGGAGGCAACACCTAAGTTGCCTTGAATGTCAGCTAAGATTTCTGAGTCAGATGAATGGGAGAGAGCAGGAGAAAGCTGGAGGAATTAGCTTTGGTTAAGTGGACCTACATCTCACTATGAGTAGAGGGGGCGGAAATGAGCATAATACTAGTGTATTTGTGACTGTTTTGAAGACAATTTAGTTCACTGTGATATGTAAAAGTTTCGAACAATAGAAGATAATAACCCAGAAACATGCATATTACAACAGAAAATCATAAATAGATGATTATATAGTCAGCATAACCCCAAAGTAAAATATGTGTGCGTGTGTATTTATTTTAAAAAGCTAAAACAGAACAGGAAATTGCACTGGAATGCATGTAAGAGGATGCCTTGTCTTTCAACTGAACCCATCCATACCCAGCCACAAGACTTGTAGCTAGAGAAGGCAGCAGTATTCTTGAAGAGAGACAGTTTCAGGTAAGTCTTGGTCATTTCATCATAAAAGATATTCAGTTGTTCAGTATGAAAAAGTGAATCAAGAAGAGCCTTTAGTGGATTAAAATAAGCAATACCAACAAGAGTTAAGATCAGGGAGCTGATATCTATTTGATCAGTTTCTGAAGCAATTAAGTGTAATCTTTGGAATGGCAGCCTAAAATGAAACTTCAAACCATTTTCAAGTATGTCTAACTAAGTGGCCAGTCAGAACCCTAACTACTCTTTTAACAAAGATCTTCAAATTTCCTTATACTCTTTTCCTGACAATATCAACTATTTGTTTATTTTTATCTCTAGAGCTCTTCCTGGTCATCCTGCTGAAAAATAAACATTGAAGGGCTTACTTATTTATTTTTTTAGTAATCTCAAATATAACCTAAAACAAATATAACCAAGCACACACACACTTTAGGTTTTCCATCTATAAATGAACAATAATTTACTTTTTTTAATCTAGAAGAAAAAGTTTATTTATTTTCTAGTTAAACCTGTATAACTTAATCTTTTTTTTCTTTTGCCTGAAAGAGGCTCATATGTGTAGAAGCCCTGGAATGGCATCCAGAAAACTACCATTAAAACGTGCCTGCAAGACAGTTCTTATTTCTTTTAAGTTGAACCCATATACCAATCCTTCATTGTTCAGTAAACATGCAATGTACTTTCTTTATTCTTAAACACCCAACTTGAGTAACTACAAACATATCTTACTATCAAATATAACATGTATAGCCAATCATATCCTTTTGAATATGTCAAGAAATATGATGAAAAAATTAATGCCAGATATTTCTAATTGAATTTAGTCTTGAGTGAAATATTCTAAGTCTAAAAATTCTAAGTCTGTTAGAGTCTGTTAGGATAATAAAGATGTGTGCTTTTCTTTCCTTTTTTTTTTTTTTTTGCAATTTGCACATATTTTGAGAGGCAGTTTTAGAGGAGTTGGAACACCATAGCACTAACAGCAGTCTCTTTTCTTGACAATACTTACCTAGACATTTCTATTACAAGAAGGAAATGAGTTATTTCTGCTATTATTCAGGAAATGTCTCAGCATGATGAAAAAGAATCATGTTTAAGAACTTGCATAGAGACAAATTTTAGTGGTGAACACAATACAATATACAGATGATGTTTTTTAGAACTGTACAATGAAAACCTATATAACTTCATTAACTGATGTCACCCCAATACATTCAATAATAATTAATAAAGTATAAGTAAATAAAATGTAAATTAAAAAAAAGAATTTCCATGGAAATCTTTTACATTTCAGGTGGCTACAGTGATCACAGGTCTCTGCAGAAAGAAATGTTCACAACTCAAATATGTAGGTAGGGCTCTCACTCACCCTTGATCTCTGCACAAGACTATTGATTTCATTAAGGATGCATTATAGCCCAGAGTCTTTAAGCAAACACATTTTCCCCTAAAAATCAAATAGAGCAATAGGCAAAGAATTCTCTTTCATCTATAAATTATAAAGCCAAGTTCAAGAAAGTCCAAGTACTTGAAAAGTAGTATTTGATTTCTTGTGTAATGAGATTGTAAAAAAATTTAAATGATAAAATCTCAATGCAGACTCACTGGAATGATGAAACTTTAATATTTTAATACAAACCCAGGATTTTATGTCCAACTGCATTTAATTGCAAACTAATAAGATGTACGAATTGTATAAGCAGCCAGTAGCAAATTTTATCTGAGTAAATGTTCATTGAGTAGATACTTATTTATTTTCAGGAAAAATAATTTTAAATCCTATAAACACACACACATATGCACGCATCCCAATTTCCTTATCATCATTTTCATCATTTTAGCTAAGAGCCCTTCTTTCTGTCTGGTCTAGGGAGAATGTAACAATGATGGCTCTGAAAGTGTGAAGATGAAAAAGAAATCCTTTTTTACATTTATATTCTATTATTCTGTTTAAAATGAGAAATAGCAAACCTGTAGTCAATGCTTAACTTGGAAAGGTATTAATATAGGAATACAGAAGAGTATGAGTTTAATATATTTCTGACAATATCCCTTAGGAAGATAATATGAATTTGGTGGTATAAGTCCATTCACAAATATGTCTGGTAAACTAATGCATCTGCTTTTTCACATTTGCTGTTTATACATAGATCATGTTAAGTAGATCTAACTAATGAAAGGAGGGTCACCATGTTTGGGTAGGGCAATCTTTACAAGATTTAAAATAAATAACAAAAAGATGCACTTTTATTAGGAGAGAATGTTTTTCCATTTCTTTCTCCTTTTCCCCTTTTCTTCCCTGGAACTCGACCCAACACTGGAGTTAAAACAGCCATCCTCTGTGATTTGAGTCTCGTGTTAACAATGAAAATGAAGAGACTTGCTTCTGTATTCATGCCCTCGAGCTCAAACCATTCTATTGCTAAAGTGACTAAAGTTTATCTAAGGTTCAAAAAAATACATTTATAACTGACTTATGCTATAATAAAGGGTTTTCTGTTGATTGTGGAAATACAGCTAAAATTAAATGACCTAAGAATGAATAAAAGGACACAAGCTAACTATCCTCTATAAACAGAACATTTCACATTTTGAACTACTATTTATTTCTTCATTTCTGTAGTATGTTGAAAAACATCAGGAAACACATTTTTTTGTATGCTTTCTCTTATATAATTTGACACAAGGCTACCCCAATACAGTAGTGGCATTTTTTTCAGAGTTACTTTTGTGAAATGTGAACCACCTAGTCATGTCAGTTAGCTAGCTAGGTAAAATCATTGCACAATTTTCCCAGTGCTCTGGTGCCTTCTATTTAGTCACTCAAAATCAGTTCAAACTCTTCAAATACTTCATGGGGGCCAATATACCATCAAAATACAATTATTCACTTTTATTATTATTATTATTATTATTATGAACACATTGTTGATAGGCACATCAACACATTTTGCAATTTTATAGCAAAAGTTAATACAAGTGCAAGCATGAGTTAACTCATTATTAGTCAACACATTTGGACTTGAAAACATGAGTTTTTTTGTGACTGGTCAACATTGTGTTAAAAGGAGTGTATTAAAAGGGCAAGTAGAAAAATGATTCAAGTAAACCATTTTTTAAGGAATGAAATCTAGATTTACAAAAAGAATTACAGCTAACTTATTTAGGATATTAGTTGGTATATGTATCTGATATACCTCCTTGTTTAAGTGAATGTAATATAATTTATCCACAAAGAAATATATAACATTTGATGTTTTAGATTCAATACCCAATATTTATTACAGGGTTATTTGAATTTAGAATATTAAATATATTCATTAGGTATATATGTGATAAATGTATGATATCATGTTTATTTAAAATACTTATGTATTATGCGATTCTTTTTCATTGTTAATATTATTATAGATGTCCCCATCAATTCCCATTGTTGCCCACGTTCACTCATCCCCCACTCACCATTCTCTCTGGCCCTCACTACACTGCTGATATCTGTGTCTATGAGTTATGCATCTATATTTTTGTCTCATCCCTTCACCTTCTTTCATCCAGTCCCCACTTACCTCTGTGTGATTTTAATGGGTACTCTAAACCAAACTTGTGCTCCGTAGTTTAAAAACAAGAAAAAAACTAAAACCACTTGTTTGTTGGTTTTATTTCTTTATTAAATTTCTATTTAATCCTGACATTTTATAATAATTCCATGTAAATATGATAAAAAGAATACATTATTTAATTTTTAAACATTTAATTTCTTGAATAAAATAATCGCCTTGTTTCTACTAGACATTCCATAATAACAGGAAATCTGTGACAAAAAAATAAATACAACATTATCATAGTCTATTCCTCCCTTTAGTTCCTAAGTATCACTAAAAAAGAAAATTAGTACATTTTCCATAATTTTAAAAATTTATGTGAATTTCAAGTCTCTACAATGACCACATAGCGATGTTAATTTGATCACCAGTGTATAGTGGTGCAGGCTAAAGGACAACCCAGCTAAAAACGTCCTATGTCAGTAATGGTAATGATTTCTGGCTTCTTTTTTCTTGTCATTTAAGAAGTAGCCTGCAGACTTTCTTATTGTAACTGTCACATCTGTCATTATATCCCCATTCCTAAGATATTTTTCTAGCAATGCCTATAAAACCCCAATTATATCAAATGATGAAAAACTAGTCATCCAGAATTCAGGGGTATGGTAAGTCAACTCTTGTTCTTTTTTTTGTCTGTAAAACCATTTAAAATGACTGATCAACAACAAATTTAGAATGTATATTTGCAATTTCTTTTTGCAAAGAAACAATGTGTAAAATAATAATGCCATATACCCATTACCATAAAAGAAAAATCAAGAAATTAGAATGAAAGCTTTTCCAACCCCAAATTCATGTATTCCAGTTTTAACAATTCAATGTCAGTTTTACACTACAAGGTGCATGCATGAAGAATTACTACATAACTCATTCTGTTGCCATTGTATTTTATAGCTCTAAATAAGTAACCACATAAACTTCTTTAAATGAGAAAATTTTAGATTGACTTAAAATATTTTTTTATTGGGCTCATGAAAAGTTGAATTTGTTATTTTTCTTAAGGCTTACCTATGAACATTCATGTAACTCCTGCTGCCAAGATTTCTAACAAAACACAATTATCTGTTAACCAGATTCTTATAAATTCAGTACTAAAATTCAAAAACATTAAAAACAAAATCAAAACAAATAGTTTTCTATATGAAATAGTCTATTCAATTGTATTAACATATTTATTATAATTATTGAAATACACATTAAAGAGGAAGAGTGTGTATATGTTAAACTCCGGTATTTGGAGCTTTAAATCAGGCAGTGTTCCCATTCCCATTTCTGGCCACCACCTACAAATTGTGAAGCCTGGAGAGATTTAGTAGTACCCTCTGGCCCCAAAGTTCCTGTTGGAAAAATAAGAATTATAACAGTTGTTGCATGGAGTTAATGAAAAAATTATGCCTAGTTTCTATACAAGGAATATTGAATAAGTATTAGCTGGCAATGTTATTTTCCCTTATTTTGAATTAATTTTGTTAAGATTTTTACAAATAAGGCTTAAAGCTGCTTCCAAAGGAGATGTGCCCTGGCACACCTCCTCATCATGTATTCTGCAAGAAATAGCTTCAAGTTGCAAAAACCTACATCTATTTCATGGATATTCACAATTAGGGTTTCTACATGAGCTATATCCATCTAAATTTAAATTTTAGATAAATAACAAATACACTTTTAGATTGAGAATGCCCAAAATATTGTAGTGGACACATAAGTATACATTGTTTATCTGAAATTTCAAACTCAACTGAAGATTCGGTATTTTATTTGCTAAAATCAGGCAACCTTATTAACAGTGCAATTAACATTTAAGAACACATTGTAAGAAAAAATGTTTAGATTGTTTTAGCCCAATTATCCACAGAATTTATTTGACCACGTAACATGTTTGACAGTAACATCTATTAGTACATTGATGGACACAAATCTGGAAAAGCTGTTTAGTCTCATGTTTTAATTTTACAAGTGAAGAAACTAAAAGAAGCTAATACACTGAATTTTGCCTGACAGCAGAGACCAATTACAAGTCATCTAATCTGGTTAAAATGCTTTCTCACTTTCAGAAAAATTAAGTCATATTCTTTCAATTTTATCTTTAGTGACTTGAAAGCTGTAAAACAAGATTATAGTTATTATAATTCATGATTTGACATACTTCCATTTAGAAGTCAGTGATATTTTGCATGTTATTTAATTTACTCTATTATATAACTATCCACTGATTGTTACTAGAAAAATATCAGTTACAAAAACTAGGGAATTAGTAAATTTTTAATTTATTGCATCAAATTCTATTCTAAAATAAATTGAATATATATTATAAATTATATATTCATAAACCACCTAAAACCCCACATAATTTTGTTGTGGAATCATGGATATAGTCACATCAGCAATTCACAACTAATTTCACACAAAGAAAGAAACAAACCAACAAATACAAAAGTAAAAGTTTATTTCAATAGAAGTTTTAAAATTCAGAAGTGTGAGGGTTTGGAATGTGACCGAAAGATTGAAAAAGGCATCATTTAAAAAAAAAACATTTTTATTTATTTTAGCCAAAGCATTATAAAATGTTTTGGTATATATATATATATATATATATATATATATATATATATATATAAAGTTGATTTAATTTTTAGTTTCTGAATTAATTGCTATACTACTTGCAAAATAATATATTTTGTTCTCAAGCTAAAATGTTGGTTAGACAATGATTTCAGTCTCCCTCAGGCATAGTGTGTGTGTGTGTGTGTGTGTGTGTGTGTGTATGTGTGTGTGCACGCGCACATCTATCTGTCTTCTTGAGTCACTGCTTAAGAATCTCCAAGGTAACTCATTTCTTATAATAATTTTGGTAGAGTTTAATGACTTGTCCATGCAAAGGTTATATAATACTAAAAAATGATTTAAAGCCAGGAGTATTCAGAATATCTAATTTTTAAATATTATTTTCAATGTGAGGGTGTTCCTGTAACTTAAGAAAATCACTCCTGGGTAGTTTATGCAGTATGATACATTTTTAAGATTCATGGTTTCCGTAGAAAATGTTTTAAGCTCTATAGTGAAGATTAAATTCTTGATCTCTCTTCCATGTAATAAATCCCAGTTTATCTAGAGGTTTAAAGCCAATGGCAAGCTTAAAATAACAGGTGCATGACTCTTGAAATAAGCAGTTTTCTAGTCTTTCTGTTTACTATAATTGCTTTGAATGCCTAGAGTTATTTAATCATGGTAATCTGTTTATACATTTTCCTTTCTAATATTTACTCTTGTAAGAGCTTCAGGGCTACGTATAATTTCTTTGTAGAAATGATGAAGGTAATGCATTTATTGTATTTCCCTAAAACATGTAAGTGTATAGTTAAGTTGGATACTTAATTTATCATATTCTGGAAAATAATTGCATATAAGCCTTAAAATGGCAACAGGTCTTATTGTAGCAATTGATATTTAAATTGATCATTTAAATATTTATTCATATTAATTTCATGGTCTATTAATTATTTACTCATGGTTTATAAAACTTTCCTATTTTCTAAAAATAGTTTCATACATTTTAAGAAATTTACTTCTGCCCATTAACAAATCTTTTTAAAAAAAATTGTTCGCAAATAATTGGAATTTGTGTAGCTAAATTGTCTTACTAAATTCCAAGTCTACCATAACTGAAAGAAACAATAATTTATCTGTTGTCAATGAAAATAGAGTAATTGAATCAAGTTGTTCTTTGAACTTGTTAAATGAGTTTCTGATCTAACAGTATATAAACATAGATCCAAGATGACAAAAGAGTAAGTGGAAGCTACACTAACTTCCTCCCAGGACCAATCTGGAATTACAACTAAATTGTAGAGAAATCATCCAGAATAGCCAACTGGAACCACAATGGACCAAAGAACCCACCTCTCCACAACATGGCTAGTACAGAGTGTGGAGGAGATGTGAGAGGGCTGACCGAGCTCCCCTTGGGCAGCAGCTTAAGTGCCCAGGTGGGATATTTCAGTCGCTAGGGGTCTCTCTCTGAGAAGTGCAGGGTCTGAATCCTTAACTGGGCTCCCCAGCCTGTATCACCAGAGATAAGGAAACCCAAATAACATTAGCTGTGAAAGCAGCAAGGTTTCTGTCTGTCAGGGAGAGGCGGTTAGAGAAGCCGGGAGCCTCTTAAAGGCCCAAGGTACAACATTTTATTACAGCCACTTCCCCTTGGTGCTGGCAAAGAGAGGGCAGAGTGGACTAGAGATGTTTGAGGAGAGTCGAGTTGGTGGCTCTGGGGAGAAAACTGAAGAAACAGTTACCAGGATCCCTGTGCAGAGTCATTCCCCATAATGACAGAACCATTACTCTCAGGCAAAGTACTTCCCTCTGAATGGCATCAGTCTGAGGGAAAGCAATACCCCTGCTTTACTCTGTGATGTTTAAGCCAGGCTGCTGGTTACAGCTAAAATCAATTAACAGAGGATCAGTTTAAGGACTGATTAGTTAGCGACTAAGGTAGAAAATACAAAGCAACCAAAATAGAAAGACAGAGAAATGGACCCCAAAGGAAAGAAGAAGTGAATTCTCCAGAAGAACAAATGAAATGGAGGCAAGCAATGTATCAGAGAGTTCAGAGTAATAATTTTAAGGACATTCAACAGTATGATAAAAAGATATAGAGACCATAAAAAAGGACCAGTCAGAAATAAATAATGCAATATCTGAAATAAATAATACACTAAAAGGAATATTAAGTGAGATGAAGCAGAGGATAGAATCAGTGTTTTGGAAGACAAGGTAGGAAAAAACACCCAAGCAGAGCAGCAAAAGGAAAAAAGAATTTAAAAAATGAAGAGAGCTTAGGAAATATTTTGGTCATGAAGCATAACAACATCTGCATCATGGGAATACCTGAAGGAGGAGAGAGTGAGCAAGGGATAGAGAACCTGTTTGAAGAAATAATGACCAAAAACTTCCCTAATCTATGAAGAAAAAATTCACAGAAGTCCAGAAGCTCAGAAGCCCCAAACCAAAGAGGCCTACACTGAGACATGTCATAATTAAAATGGCAAGACTTAAAGAAAATGAGAGTATCCTAAAAGCTACAAGAGAAAAGCAGGAAATGCAGACTAGTGTGGCCTTGAGGGAAAGCAATATGGAAATACCTCAAAAAATTAAAAATGGGTCTGCCTTTTGACCCAGTGATCCCACTTCTGGATGTACATCTGAGGGAACCCAAAACACTAATTTGAAAGTACTTAAGCACCCCTATGTTCATGGCAGTGTTATATACAATCACCAAAATATGGAAGCGGCCCAAGTAGATGAGTGGATAAAATTACTGTGGAACATTTACACATTGGAATTCTATGCAGCTGTAAAAAAGAAGAAAATTTTACCTTTTGCAACAGTATGGATGGAACTGGAGAACTTATGCTAAGCGAAATAAGCCAGTCAAAGGAAAACAAATGTCATATATCACTCATATATGGAATCTAATAAGCAAACTGAACTAACAAGCAAAACAGAGATGGACTTTCATATGGAGAGCAGATGACAGCTAGTGAGCAAGGGAGGATAGAGGGTGGAGACACTGAGCAGAAAGGAAAAAGGACTCATGAACATGGACAGCAGTGTAGTGATTGCTGGGGGAAAGGAGTATAAGAGGACTAAATGGTAATAGAAACAATACAATAAAGATTAAATTAAAAAATAAACAAATATTACATGTTACTACATTAAAATTTTATTACCTATTCATTATTCGCAGTTGCCGAAGTGAGTCCAGGTGGTAAATACTGAAATCTTTTTTAAAACAGAGCATTGATAATATTATGCAATTCAGTTATTTAGAGGAAAATATTGAGAATTTTTTATCAGTGATAGAATATGCAACATTTAAGTACTATAATCCTGCTTTTGATATAATTTGGTCATCAAAAAATGCTTTAGCATATAATCAGGTTGCAAGCCAGGTCTCCCACCAGGCCCTTAGCTGGAGGCAGGTGAAAGGCAACCATACATTGATGCTTCTCTCCTTTTCTTCCTTCTTCCTTGCCCTTCTCTCTGAAGATAATGAATAAAATATTTAAAAAAAAAGCTTTAAAAATCAACATTGGTATATGACATATGTATGATAAAGAGACAAAGGTATACATTTCCTTATAATAAAATTGTGTTAAATAAGTAATAATTCATAATTTATAGTGATAATGAGGATATATAAATTTATAAAGTTATTTATTTTCCTTATATACAAACAAATCTATCATAAATTTAGATAACAGGATAATCTTTAAAACAAATCAAATCAACTGGTAACTATTTCAGTAATTATACAACTGAATAACTCATGGTTGACAATTTCAATAATATTCTTATTTAAACTTCAGATTATCAATTTAGTTATATTCATTCTAATGAAACTGAAAATTAAGTTATATATTGACAATTACATTTGTAACTGAAATTATAATTTATCTGAAATGAAAGTCCCATGTTTATACTAAAACAAGTCTGTGTTAATTAACTCCTTTTTTTATGTTTCCACACTATGTTTCATAACTAATATGTATCCTCTGTAAAAAGATAGCTATATATATTTTATACATTATCTTTCATCAAATTACAGAACCGAAATATTCTTCCAAAAGTTATTAATATGGAGATATTTAAAACACAATGTATTGCCCAGCCAATTGGAAGCTTAAAGAGTGGTGTTTTTCAAACCTTGTGTCATGTTTTAAATTATAATTAGGATTGCATATTTCTATTGTGAAGGAGGGTCCCAATGTTCAAATCTAAGATAATCACAAAACGAACTGACATCTGTATTTATGTCAAATAGTGTGGCTTATTTTTAATGATTATTTAGAGGAAAATTTAACATTACGAAAGTTTTAATATAATTTATTACAATTAGGCTAATTATATGCATTATTATTAGATATTTTACACATTTATTTTTCTTTACTAACTAGTGTTTTAATGTTTAAATATATAACTATTTTGTACATTTTAAAAGTGTATCTTTTTCAGATTAAAAAAAACAGTATAATTTTAATAGAGTAAAAATATAGTTTTGCAATAAATTACCTTACATATTCTATCATTTTTATGAGAGCTAAGGATTCTTCTTGTTTACCAGTGTATCATTTGTATTCATCCTAAAATTTGTAAATAATATGCTCAATTTATCTGAAAAAAAAGTGTGACTAAATGAAGTTTCTGTATTTATGCCTATATGTGTGTGGTGCATGTGTGTGTGTGTATAACAATAGTCTAGTATATGCATTAAAGTATACAAGTGGTAAAAGTCATTAACAAAGAAATATATTTTGAATATATGCATGTCCTTATATATGCCTGTATTAGTTTTCTGTTAAAGCTGTAACAAATTACCACAATTCAGTGGTTTAAACAAAGCACATTTTTCTTACATTTCTGGAAGCTGAAAGTCCACATTCACCAGGTGGGTGAAGTCCTCAGGACAGCAGACTTGATTCATTCTGGAGGCACCGGAGAATCCATATCCTGGGTTTTGCTAGTTTGTAGAGGCTGTCTGAATTTTCTTGGTCCATGCCACCCTTTTCCTTCTTCAAATCTAGTCACTTTATTATTCCCTTTTCCAATCCCTCTGTTCCAGTGTTTCTGTCTTTCTCTCTTTATGTTTCTTTCTCCCTCTGCTTCTGTATCATATTAACTTTTCTTCAATGAGCCCTTTGTTGATTCTTCTAAACCACTAACACAAAGAAGTTGTCCAACCACACTGTTGGCTTTCTTTCCAGAGAATAATTGCCTGACGGCAAATCACCTAATTTTAGCATCTCTTGTAATCAAGCTAGAATGAGAATTTCCAAAATTATCCATTTGGCTTAATCTATCAGTCTTGGCCTTTCTTCTTGCATTTTACTATAAGCAGCAACAAGACACCAGGCTGCACTTTCAATACTTTTCTTGGAAATCTTTTAATTTAAATACGCAAGTTCAACACTTACGAGGTCTGCTTCCCACATAACTGTAGGTATAATTCTGCCAATCTTTCCCCAACTATAAACGAGAATCTCTTTCCCTCCAGTTTCCAGTAATGTTTCTCGTTTCCTTCTGAGCCCTCCCCAGTAATGTATTCTTGCTCCCATCTCTTTATGATGATTTATGTATTACCTAAGATGATACAGGTTTTCTCCACTCTGATTCACACTTCTTCTGAGTCCTTATTGGAAAACTTTGTAACATCTATAATCCTGCCAACAGTATGCTCAAAACAATCCAGATTGTTTTGATCATGTTTTTTACAAAATTCTTCTAGCATCTACCCATTACTCAATTTCAAAGTCACTTCTGCATGTTTGGTTATTTGCTATAGCAGCTCCCCACTGCCAGATACAAAAATCTATATCTGTATCTTGATAAAGTATTTTAAAAAGCATATATTTTTTATTTTTAGAGAAAGGAGTAGGGAGAGAAGTAGAGAGGGAGAGACATCAATGTATGGTTGCCTTTCACCTGCCTCCAGCTACAGACCTGGCTTGTAACCTGGCTACGTGCCTTGGCTGGGGAATCGAACCAGCAACATTTGGGTTTGCAGGCCAGCACCTTATGCAACTGTGCCACCAGCCAGGGCTGTATCTCTATCTTATTGCTGCTGAAACAATCACCACAAATTTTGAAATAACGAAAAGCTTAGAAAATCCAACATTTATTGTCTTAATAGTTCTTAAGGCTAGTCATCTAAAACCAAATCGTTGGCAGGGCTGAGTCCTTTCTGGAGGTTTCATGGAAGAATTGCTTTCCTTGGCTTTTCTAGAAGTCTCTTGCTTTTTCTTCTTTGACCTGTAGAATCTGGAAAAAGAGCCAATATCACGTGAGGGTAAAATTGTGTAGAATTAGCACTATCTTTTTGGTGCATGCTTTTAATTGCTGAAATTTTACAAACGTGAGAATAAGCACTAAATAGTGGTAGAACCATCTTCTTAATGGGATAACTTTAAAGGCAATCAATTTTAGGCATCTATTACACAATTTGACTTACAGTAAGCTGTTTTTATTTACATATAGATTTGTGGTAGTCAGTTTTTTCCCGTCGTTGTCAGTTTTTTAATAGTAACAAACAACTCCATAGGCATAGTGGCTTGTAACAATAAAATTTATATTTTGGGCATGTCAAATGTCAGCTGTTACCATGTTTTGCTCTGCTTAGTTCCTCTAAACTCCATTTGACTCTGTTCCACATAATCTTGTCATTCTGAGATCTTTCCTGAAGGGATAGCACCTATGTGAAATAAATCTATTCACAAAGCCACAAGAGAGTTAGCCAAAGATGAATTGTCTATCAAAATTCTGTTTAAAATTAGTACACAAAAATGGTTGATAGCTTTAGCTTTTACATGTAGGTCTTTGGTTCATTTAGAGTTAATGTTTGCATGTGGTATAAGGTAATGTTCATTCTTTTGCACGTGGATATGCAGCTTTCCCAGCACGTTTATGATATTTGAACTTTTAAGTAGAGGGAGAAAATAATCTAATATGCATTTTTTTTAAAGAATTTATTTATTATTTTTCAGAGAGAGAGGAAAGGAGAGATGAAGAGAAGGAGAGAAACATCAATGTATGGTTGCCTTTCCCCTGCCTCCAGCCACGGACCTGGCTGGAGACCTGGCTTGCAACCTGGTTATTTGCCCTGGCTGGGAATCGAACCAGCGACCTTTGGGTTCGCAGGCTGGCACCTTATCCACTGTGCCACCAGCCAGGGCTAATATGCATTTTTAAAAGTTAAATTTATTCATTCTGAGTTTGAATTAGAGGGATAGAGCAAAAAGAAAGAAAATATTGGTGGACATGAACAGCAGTGTAGTGATTGCCAGGGAGAAGAGGGTTGGGAAGAGGTGGAGGATGGTAAAGAGGGAAGTAAAGGGTGATAGTTGGAGGCTTGCCTTGGGTGGTGAATACCCAACACCTTACACAGATGATGTGTTGTGGAATTGTGCACCTGAGTATGTATAACTTTGTCACCTCAATAAATTCAATAAAAGAAAAAAAGCAAGTGAATGAGAGTGGTAACAATCAGTGTAAGCACTTAGGAACCTCCTTCAATAACCACACCTTGGGCTGATGGTTGTGACTGGAATAGGATCCTGGAAACAATGTTGGAGAAAACAGATATATTTTTCAAATTATATCTCAAAAAACAGAGATATATTTTGGAAGTTAAAATTAACATGATTTAATTAGGATGGTTCTCTAGATGGCAAAGAGAAAGATTTCTAATCACAGAAGGTATATGTATAATAAAATAGGTGGTGAGTGGGGGAGAAAAAAAATTAGGATTGCACGTAGATTAAAAAACTCAGTTTTAGGTGTATTAAATATGTAGTACCTATTAGACCTCTAAGTAGACAGTCAATAGTCTACTGAATATATAAACTAAAGATAGGCTAACCATAGGGATGTGGTGGCAGACTAAAGGTAACATTTAAATTCCTGGAAGAAGTCAAGATTCCTAGTGTTTAAATTTATTCAGAACACATTCACCAGAAGTTACTATTGCTTAGTCAGGGTTCCCCAGAGAAAAAAGACCTAATATAATATTTGTTTATATGTATATATATATTTTGTTACCACCTATTTGGACATTCATTATCCCTATTATGTTGACATATTAAACTACCACATCTGTGTGCAAGATACAACGCTATGTAACTAAAAATATAGAATTCAAAAGATAATCTCTGCCATTATGGAATCCTTAATTTAGTGTGTTAGAAAAATAAAAATTTTAACAAAAATTTAGCATATGAAAACAAAGTAGTATTCAAGGAATGTAATGGGAACTCAGAAAAGGTACTCACAAATTGGCTTCAGTGAGGTGAGCTACAAAAACCTTTCTGGAGAAGTTGTGTTGGTGAATGAACAGCTTCCAGCATTTCTTTTTCTTAATAGATGGGGAGTGAAAGGGAGGGGTCAGAGCCTTGTGGTGAAGTGAAGGCCTTTGCTTAATCACAGAGTGTGGGGGGAAGTTACATATCTCTAAATTTTTAGATCAAAAGAAAATTCTACATGCTTTGATCTGAAGTTAGAAATAATAATCATAGTACTGATAATTTCACTAATATTCATATCATTTCCTTATCTTATGTAGTTATACTTTTTTATGGGGCAGAAGTAAAAGGTGCAATTCAATTTTATCATATGAAGTAATGTAGGATTGAACAATAAGTTATATTGAATTTGATAATACTATAATCTTGGCAAGACAAAATGATGTAGTTTCATCATATCTTAATATAAACCTATTGATGATGGCTGTAAATTATTTTTATCTTCACTTATCAAGTAAGAATCAAATAATAATTTTATATTTGTTCCCCTACCAAGGAAAAATGAAAGCTTTCTATTTAGCTAAGCATTTTCCTAGTGATGTCCAGATGGTTTCTTTATATAAAAACACAATCAAATGGATTATGAGTTAACCATGATATATAATCCCAGAAGCCTCATTTCATTGGCCAAGTGCCATCATATTAGCCTGATATGTTTTCACAAAGAATGGAAGAGAAAAATCTTGTCTATTTATAGGACATAAGTATGCTTAACAGAGAGAGGCAGTTCATCCGTTTGTGTTGTGGTGATTTACAGAAAAAATTTAAAGGATAAAAAAAGCCTGCTGGATTATGAAGAAATATGACTATTGACAAACTTCATTAAGACATAATTCATACATTTATACCAATAAGATTAAAGGCCTCAGAGGAAAAAATGATGACAAAATAAAATAGGAAATTCAAATAAAAGTGAAAATTAAAAAGTTTAAATAAAATGATGTGTCTTTCTTTGATATGAAGCGAAAAAACAACAATAACTTGAGCAGATAAGCATCTGTGTTAAACATTCCACAGGGATGTTAAACTCCAATAAATCATTGGGTAATCATGTAGAATCCTCTTCCTGTGAGTGCTGGGGAAATTGAAGTTGGATTCTAGCCAACAGAAGGTGGCACATATGATGAGATGGTCCCTTCATTATTTGTTTCATTACAGGCTGTAATTAGAAGACTTTGTCCTAGAAGATGGGAGAGAGATTATCCCGCTAGCCTTGAACAAGTAAGCTTCGGTGTTTTGAGAGGCTCTGTGACACCACTATGTGGCAGGACACTGTGGGTAGTTTTAGGACCTGAGGGTGGCTTCCTGCAAAATCCAAGAAAAAGTGAGACCCTCAGCTATACAACAAGTAAGAAATTCTGACAGCAAACTGAGTTTAGAGACATTCTTCCCAGTCAACCTACAAATGAAAATGTAGCTTGGCTGACACCTTAATTTCTGCCTTGTGAGACCCTGAGTGTCAGAGCTAGCAAAACCATGCTGGGACTTCTACCCCATAGAAAATGAGATGATTGTATGCTGCTAAATTGTTATGTTTGTGGCAAGTTGTTACACAATAATAGAAAAATCATATGGCATTTGTGTAAGTGACTACTACATGAGGACAGGGAGTCATCTGTCCATATAGCCCATCTTCCTCCACTGGCATTTACCATTCAAAGTAGAAAGTTCAAAGTGATCTTCTGCTCCCTGTTTAGAAGATGGCAGCCTCAGTGAAGCATATCCTGGTGAGTGAAACTTAAGTACAGAAATAGGATGTTAAACATATCTGAAGTGTATACGCAGCTTGAAATTGTACTTGTTTCATTTTTAGTGTAGTGCAGCATGTTTAACTGCCTGATGCCAATTAGTTATAATGGGAATTATGGATCTAAAGCTCAGAGCTCTACATGAAAATGGACTCCTTGTGGTTCGTACTGACTTTCTGCCTTTTGTTGAAGGGCATGTAAACTCTTAGAAGCTTCTATTTTTGCCTACCTAAGAAATATTTTGGTTACCTTTATTTGAAATGCATATTGAAAAGTCAAACTAACATTTACTAGATTTAATAAACACAGATATCACATCTCTTTACCAGGGAAAATCTAAAGTTAGCTTAAATCTTGATGTCTGCATTTAATTAACCTAAAATATACAAAAGATTCTACACAGATTCCTTTAATCTCTTCAGAATTACGTATTGGTATGCAACAACCAATATTCATCTTAAAACAATTCTGAATGTAAATCTCTCAAAAAGGTGTAGCAAGGTATTGATATAGAATTTTAAGTAATATAAGTGATAATCTATAAAAGCTGTATCCAATGCTAATTTTTGTGACCACTGAATTCAGTAAGGAATCTCAAATGTGAATATGTTCTGATGTATTATTTTGAATAATAGAATAAGACTTTGGTATTAAACTAAAACACCAGTACAGTTCTTTGAAAATAATTCATCTAAAGTAACTAATGACAGCCCTTCTCCCCATTAAACACACAAAGAGATGCTCTCACAGAAAACTCAGAATTCCAAGCAGAAACCTCAGGAACACTTTCCTTCCAAAGGACAGCATGTGAATTCAATAGTTGCTTTTCATGTTCCAGGTAAAAATAAATAAATAAAGGGTTTTTCACATTCTATTCATTTAACAAATACTCATATAGCAATGGCATTGGATAAGCACAACAAATTAGATAATCCTATGACAAACTTCTAATATTTGTTAGCAAATACTTCTAATAAAATGTAGTTGTGTCTTTTAAATAACTCACCTTGTTGCTCAATGATCATACTTTAGGAGAAACTAAAATTGAGGACATCATTCCCTTTAACTCCCTCAGATTGAATATTACTTTATTGGCAGAATAGGGAGATTTAGCATTTTGGTTAAGTGAAATAGAGATGATTCAATCTAACTCTTTACAAAGGTGATTTTCAAATAACTCGTGGGTTGTGACTCTGAAATTCTTTCCTGGGAATGCAATCAAAATATGTGTTCTAAGAAATGTATGGAGTACAAGAGCACATGCCTTTCTCTGTCTGGAATACTATGACTACCCTCTACTGTGGCAAAAACCAGGTCATTCATCCTTGAACATGAACTCATTTTCTCAGAGTGCAATAGGGTCTAGCTAGGATTCCTTTAGAAGTATAGCCAAATGAGTGCAAGAACAGTAGTCATTTGTTCTGCCCTAGAAGTTGGTACTTATTTAATGACAAAATCAAGGTTCAGAGGGCCTAAGCATTGTGCCACACAATTTCTCAGTAATTGTGTTACATGTGATTGGTTACTTCATAGAAACTTTATGTATCAGCTCCTATCAAAAATTTGAATAGAGATTATTTGATGACATCTTGTATCTGGAGCACTTTAAGTAACCTCCTTTCTAAATAAATTAATTTATTGTTGCATTACATTTATCTCATTTTTCCCCCATTGCTCTCCCCTTGCTCCACCCTCCCTAACCCCACTCCCACAGTCAATCCCACATGTTGTCCATATTCATGGGGTCACTTATACTAGTTCCTTGAGTAAACTGTTCCCCTTCTTTACATCTTTCTCCTCCTCCTCTCTCCCCTTTGCACATTAAAAATCTTTTCCTTATTTCCATGCCTCTGGTTTTACTTTGCTTGTTTGTTTGTTTTGTTCATTAGCCTCTTGTATGAGGTGAGATCATATGGTATTTATCTTACTGTGTAGCTTATTTCACTAAGCATAATACTCTCCAGTTCCATCCATGTTGTTGCAAAAGGTAGGAGTTACATTTTTATCTGCTGTGTAGTATTCCATTGTATAAATGTACCAAAGTTTTTTGATCCATTCATCCACTGATGGGCACTTAGGCTATTTCCAGCACTTGGCTGTTGTAAATAGCACTGCTATGAACATAGGGATGCATAGTTTCTTCTGAATTGGTGTTTCATTGTTTTTTGGGTATAATCCTAGCAGTGGAATCACTAGAGGAAAACATAAGCAGTAAAATTTCAGATATCCCATGCAGCAACATTTTCACCAATACTTTTCCAAGGTCAAGGGAAATAAGGTAACAAATAAACAAATAGGACTACATCAAACTGAGAAGTTTCTGCTCAGCTAAAGAAAACATCAGCAAAAATAAAAGGGAATCAACTGTATGGGAAAACATATTGGCCAAAGATACTTCAGATAAGAGTTTGATCTCCAAAATATATAAAGAACTTATTCCCAACACCAGGGAGACAGATAGCCCAATTAAAAAATGGGTAAAAAAAGGGGATGGATATAATACAATAACAATAAAATAAAAAAAAAAAAAATGGGTAAAGGACCTGAACAGACACTTCTCCCAGGAGGACATACAAAGGGTTCTTAATCATATGAAAGAATGCTCAACATTACTAGCTATCAGAGAGATGCAATTTAAAACCACAATGAGATACCACCTAACACCGGTCAGAATGACCATCATTAACAAATCAACAAACAAACAAGTGCTGGTGAGGATGTGGAGAAAAGGGAACCCTTGTACACTGTTGGTGAGAATGCAGACTGGTGCATCCACTGTGAAATACAGTATGGAATTTCCTTAAGTAACCTTATATATTTAAAGACCTCCAAGTTTATTTATTTCACCTTAGATTCTCATACCTATACTCTGTTGTGTTTCCTCTATTCTTATCTATTTCCCTATCTACTCCACATCACTTCATACCAAACTTCAGACTCCCTATTCTGCCATTAAATTATTGTATATCATTAACTTCTTTTTATTTTTCCATATCATATTGGTCATAAGTAAAACCTGGAGTTCCCCTATTATACTGCTATTTTTAATATCTACTTTATTAATATATCCTGAGTTCATACATGAGGTTTCTGATTAGGCAGATGAATTATTAATATTACATGATAATTGTGTTCTCTCCCATTCACCTTAGTTCTTCTTATTCTGGAGCAATATGCTGAGAACAACATGTTATCCTACAGAAGTGAGAGTCTTATTATAGTTGAGCAACAGAGAAATACAAATGTTATCTATTTATATACATGCCTTCCTCCCCACCCTCTACTGAAAGAAGAAAGAAAAACCTTTGCTCCAAAAGAATAATCCTGAGTTCTTATTCTAATATAAATGTAAATAAACTTCTCCAGGGGAAAGGTAAGTTCTGGATATCAGCCCAACCCTCTTGAAATATAAAATATATTCCTGAGAGGTAAATCTCTGTAGAGTTCTTTTTTTTTAAGCCATCATAAATTGCATTCCGGGACTTGTTCTTTTAATTCTGGTCCCAAGTTTTAGTAAAAATTTTCTCGAAAGCCCTAAAAATCTAATAACACATATACAATCCTCAGTATTTCAGCTGCTTTATTTAAAGGCTTTGGATTTGGAAATTATTTATTAGACCACAATTATCTGACTTTTCACTATAATTTATAGATTGTCACTTAACCACCTCAAGTAAACAATCTCTTTTTGGGGTCTTTACATTAAGCATTTCTTTATTGCTATCTGCTTTCATCCTTTATCAAAACTTGACGCTCTATATGTGACAAAACTCTGTACGCAATTCTCCCAACAATCTAAATTATTTCTGTATGTTTAGGTAGGACTTATATAACAAGTTAGAGTTTGATAAGTTTTTATATAAATATAATTTTCTCCTGTAACCCACTTAAGCCCAATTCACTCCTGTTATCATCTATAATTTTATTACCTCAAAATAATTAGTTCTGTTGCCTCAAATGCTTTTTTCTCTTATTTTTTTCACTTCATTAATCCCATTGGACATGATGTTTTACTTCACTGAGAATCTTATGACTTTGTTACTCTGTGTTAAACTGATCTCTGTGCTCTTTGTCTTTGTTATCTTTTTCTATGACAGTCATGCCAGGATAGACATGACCGGTCAGCTCTCTAGGCAATGCCGTTCTCTCTCTTGTTCATTCAGTATCCCACATCTTTTTCCAAAATATCAACTGTAGCTCAATGGCACAATCCTACTTTTCTCTTAAATTGTTCAAGCCTTAAGCAAAATATTGAGAGAAATGTTCATATTGATGTCATTATAAAATTATCTTTTACAATTTTTATTCACAACTGAATTCCATACAAGCCTCCAATTTTAGCTTTAATTCCTTCTACCAAAGACTTATTTCAAATTAATCATATTTCCCCAAGATTCCTACTTTAATATCTATACCATCACATGTTGCAAATACTCTCTTCATAAATTTTGAAAAGAGCCCTGGCTAGTGGCACAGTGTATAAGGCCCCGGTCTGCAGGCCTGCAAGTCCAAAGATCATTGGTTTGGTTCCCAGCCAGAGCACATAATCAGGTTCTCCAGCCAGTGATGCAAGTGAAAGGCAACCACACATTGATGTCTCTCTCCCTCTCTACTTCTCTCTCTTCCCCCTGTCTAAAAATAATAAATAAAATCTTTTTTAATTTAATTTTATTGTTGTTGTATTGCATCCATAAATAAAACCTTTTAAAAATAAAAATAAATAAGTAAAAATTATGAAAAGAATGTAGTATAGATGTGTTGTTTCTATCTTATCCTGGGAAGTTCTGGCTTTTTTTCTCTTCTTCAGGTACACTGCTAGACCAAATTTCTGACCTTCTCAGTAGTTAAATATTGACCTAATTGATTAATTTCTGGTCAATGGAATATGGGCAGGAATAGTTCCTAAAATATTTCCCTGATGATCCCCATTTCTCTATTCCCTTGTTTTCTACGTGGATATAGAGAACTTATGAGAGAATGTCATGTCTTTAGACAAATTGGATGGGAGCCTGAGTCCTTGAAATATCACTTTTGTCATGTATACTGTGTAATAATATATTCATCCAAAAAGTGCCTTAAAACAGCAATGATTTCTTATAGCTCACATTTCTCTGGGTTGTCTTAGCAGTCATTTTGCTTTATGTGACATTATTTGAAGGACTGGGATGGCCGGAACACTCCAAAATATCCTCACTCGCTGGCTGGTAGTGGTACTGGCTGCTGGCCAGGACCTCAGGGGGGCCTGCAGCGCCAGCCTGCAGTCGCCTCCATATGAGTCTGCATATGGGCGCTTAGTCTTTCTCACAACATCAGTTTGGGTTCTGAAACGGAGCATTTCAAATGGCAAACTCAGAGCTTTAAGGCCCTGTCTTATAATTTAAATATTATTGTTTCTACTGTTTTTTATTAGTCAAAATGAAACAATGAGCAAGGTCAGATTCAGGAGGAGACATAATAGACTCCACCTTCCAATTAAAAAAGGGCAAAGAATTTCAAGTCATCTTTAACTGAATGTAGTACCCCCTCCAACACTAATAGTCTCTGTCCGTATAGTGTGAAGTTTAGTCTCATAGCACAGGTTTTTGTCATTTAAATGTGATGTGACATGGGATATGGCTCTCTTGCAACTATCATTTTTGCAGCAACCTAAGACCTAAAGTGACGTTTTTATCCCAAACACCAAATTACTAACAGATAACACTGGTTGTAATTCATACAGAATTTGGAGCTTTATATCTCCTTCTTTGCTGGCAGATATGCAACAGGTATCTCATTATTTGCTTTTTGATGCTAATTAGCACAAGAAGGAACAATTAATGCAAAAAAAGTTGATAGAAAGTGATATATGTACATGTGATTGTGTGAGTATGTGCCTGACACAGAGTCCCTTGAGATCTAAATAGGGTTATGTGCCAGAAAAGGTATGACTCCTAGATACATTTTGAGTACAGAACTAAAGAAAGCAGGACAGCAAGCCCTGCAGTAATTTGGCAGCGACGGAAGTAGGATAATTTTTTAAGCTCTTACAATAATCCCAGTGGGAAACGTTGGTGGTTTGGACCAGAGAATAACATTTGAGGGGATAAGAAGTGGTACAGTTCTGGATAATTTTGTATATAGCACAAACAGAACTTTTTGATGAATGGCTGAGGCAGTCGAGAAAAAGAAATCAACTAAGACTGATCCCAATAATTTTTCCATGAGAGAGAGAGGAATTAGAGGAACAGGGTTGCCATTACCTGATTTGGGGAAATAACTGCAAGGTAAAAAGGTTTGGAGGGGTGTGTAATTCAAAATGTAAGTTTTAGATAGGTCAAGTTTACCATTAGTATCAGAATTCCAATGGAAGTTGTCAACAAGAGAAAGCATTTGGACTTTTGAGCCTAGAATTTTGGTTCAAATATGAGTGACCACTCAAATAAGCTGGGGAATAAGGTATGACCAATGGCTATTGCAATGTGAAAGTTACTTGCCTTCTTGACAGAACCATTTTACTGGAATGGTGAGGATAAAAGTCTGGTTTGGGTTTTCAGTGAGAATGGGAGGAAAGCAATTGGAAACACTGTGTTTTGACAAGTCTTTATCTATAGCATTAAGAAGGAGTCTTTAAGTCCCTAATCATGCCCTGAAGCAGACATGTGCATTTCTAATAGCATACCATCACTAAGAAATTTTACCCATTGTTCATTACAAGACATTTAGATTTGAAAATCCAAAGGTCCTATCCACATATGGAGGAACTATGTAAGTTCAAAAAGGAGTTAGTTATATTCTAATATAGGAACTGTTGATACATTACAAAATACTCAATCAAAATTCTTGTTCAGAGCAATTCTGATATTCTCAGAACAGTTATGTGAAAATAAAGCAGCTTGATTGAAGGTCAAAGGCCAAATCCATTCCAGGACTTTTCTTTTTAAATTTTCACCAGCCTGGAATAGTTCACAAATCAGGAAGTAGAAAAAATTAAAATATTAAATAGAAAGGAAAAGTTGATTTCTGTTCATTTCCTTTGACAGAAATAGAAATATATTTCAACTAATTAGTCCATTGTGGAAGTGGACACACTGGATACTAGTTATGTGCTGCTGAAGGCAGAGATGATGATTCAACATTATTGGAGTATTTGAGCTTATGTTCAGAAGTTATTTATACTGGGGCCTATGCATTTGGTAAATCCAATGTCCACTTTTCAGTGTATTACGTATAGTAGGAATTAAGGATTATCAGGCAGGGCAGACCTTCTACAACTTTTTGAAATACATGAAGTAGGTACTGGGAGACTGAAAATATTTTGTCCTCTAGCTTCTCATAGTTTTCCATTGGAAGGTTCAAAAATTTATCTTCTTCCCACAACATCATGTTCCTTTAAATGTCCTTTGGTCACTTTTCCTCCTCCTCATGCTTACTCTTGCCTTATCGAAATTGCATTGTGGCTCATTTCAATAAATTGTTAGAAATGTGGTGGCAATTATTTTTTTCCATGAGTGTTACTTTAGGGTAAATAAATGTTTCAGTTTTGGTCAGTTTTTTTGCAAAGGTTATTCTTTTTAAAAAACTTAGGTTTCTTTTGTCCCAAGGAAAAAATCCATATCTGTCCATATTTTATTAAATAGAAAAATATGCCAATAAAAAACGTATTAAATATTTAATGTCTTTAATTTGTTTGACTCAAAACAAGTACAAAGGACAGTTTTCCAAGATTTTCTCTTGAAATTACTATAGGTTTCAGTTTTTATCATATTACTGAGAGATTTGGGGCTTGCCAATCCCCTTATATATATGGCATTTGGAAATAGGAATTGAATGTTACTCAACCTAATCATTCTATGGGAATTTGAATGTTCAAGGAGTGTACTAGTTTTACCTAAATGAATAACTAATCAATTATTTTTTATATTGATAGAAATTTAGGCAATTAAAAAAATGATTTCAGCCTGTGGGAGAGAGGAGACATTGGTTAGAAAGAGCTATTTCCCAAATTATAGATATATTTTCTTTATAAATATGTCTGGAGTGGACCACTATATGTATTTACTCAACTCTGTCCTGCATTTAATTCAATAAATGTTGAGCTCAATGCATTTTTATTAAGCCATTTAATGTTTATCATTACTATATTTGGTGAGATTTCATTGTAAACCTGAAAGAGCTTTCCCCATAAAAATATAAAGGAAATAAAAATATTTTCAAGTAAAAGGTAGTAAAAGGTATAGTGCAATAGTGTTATGATAGGGGTATGCATAAATGTTGGGTACCCAATTCAGATTAGGAATAAAGAGTATGGACAGATTCATTAAAATAAAGCTTCCTCCCTGGCTGATGTGGCTCAATAGATTGAGCACTGGCCTGCTAACCCAACGGTCACTGGTTCAATTTCCAGTAAGAGCATGTACCCAGGCCTGCAAGCCAGGTCTCTAGCCAGATCTCCAGCTGGAGGCATGTGAAAGACAGCCATACAATGATGTTTCTCTACCTTTCTTCCTCCCTCCCTTCCCCTTTCTCTAAAAATAATGAATAAAGCCTTTAAAATAAAATAAAATAAAATAAAATAAAATAAATCCTCCTGTATAAAAAATGACTTGGCTGAGATCTGAAGGACAAGAAATTAGTAGTCTAGCTAAGTACATGTCCAAAGTCTTGAGTTGAGATAGAGCATAGCTCATAGCAAGACCAGAAGATAATTGAATATAGAGATGGCTTATCATTTATAACAACCCTGATAATAAGAGTTAAGGTGGGAAAAATAAGCAAAATGATGCTTAAGGTTATTCTTGTTAAACTAGGTAAAGTAGTTTGTCTTTACCCTTAAAGGAAAGAAAGTATATTGCAGAAATACTTGAAGGAGAAGAATGCCACATTGAGTTTAATTATTCTGGAGGACTAGATGGAGATACTTCTATGAGAATGCTCAAATGACAAAGCATAATTTGTCTAGCTTATGTTGAATGGCTCTTCATATTGTCTTAAATAACACCAAATGTACATTGTGTGAGTTATGTATGGAAGAAAAACATTATATATATATATATATATATATATATATATATATATATACACACACTCCTCTATATGTCTATTGTTTGCCTACCATGTGACTGATGGTTAAAATGATACCATTCATATTTAATGATATACACCTTGGATATAAGAAAGTCCTAGAAAGAGTTAAAGATTGCTTAATACAGTAATTTCAGATTTATTATTTCTAAAGGGTTACAAAGTTAAACTAAGGAAGTTGTCATTATATTTGCCTTTACAAAGAGAGCAGGAGAGAAAACAGGGTTGAACAAAAAAAGGACCCACATGAATTACCCTTATTTCTAAGAGTAGATCTGTACCTTTTTAATAAAAGGGAACTGCCAAGCTTGATAAACAATCTGTGTTCTTCATGCTACTCTGTGTTGGGATGTAGATGGACCCTTAATAAAACACACTTTTAAGCCTTTGTCTAATTTGTTGTGCATTTAGGGTGGGGAAAATTGGCAAGATGAAAAGCATGAGAGAAAGCAATGGCAACTCTTTCAGCCCACAACTATATTTCAGAAGATATCACTGAGAAATAGCTGATGCAAGACCCTTCTTTTCAGTGAATAACAAAGTGGGGTCCCAAACTGGGATCAAGCCCTCGATGAGCATCCCCTGAAATAACCACTGGATGTTTCCTACATTATTGCCTTGGTGCATGTTAAATTTATATTTTAAGATGTATTTATTTATTTTAACCCTCTCTTTTTTCTCACATATAGGAATGGCATATAACAGATGCCCAAACTGCAAAATAATAAAATATGAACTAAAATGAATATTAAATTATAATATAAATTTTTAGAAATGATTTTTGTTATTTTCTTATTTATTTTTATTAAGAATGCTACCCTGATTTAGAAATGTTATCACAATTATAGAGGAAATAATTGAGATTTAAATTAATTTTTCAAAATGAAAAAAATATCTTTTTATATACTGCTTATTATTAATAAAGAAGTTTGTGTCCATTTTCATGGAAAAACAAAAACAAAACAAGTTCTTTATCATGCAGCTACATAAACAATTCTTGTTTTGTTTTCTTTTTCTTTTTTTTTTTATTTGTATCTTTCAAAAAAATTAAAAAAAATAAATTATCTTCTAAATTCTTTTTTCCTTTTAGAGCAAATTTTCTTGAAGTTATCTAAGGTCAATACTTTTCAGATCCCTCTTTTCTTTCCCAATTGAGATTCCACTCATCATTTTTTCAAGAGAACTTTTGACAGAGTTCTCTTGTAGATAAAGTTACAAGCCTTGTTTGGTTTTGGATTTTGATAATGTCAAAAGGATCCTTATTTTTACTCAGTATTTTCAAATGCATATAATTAATTATAGTAGTCATGGAATAAAATAAATCCAGCTTCACATTTTATAGCACCTATGAGAAAAATGAAAGGGACACAAAAATATATTGGGAATGTCATTAGTAACTTAAGTGAAAAATTACAGCTTTTGTGAACACATAATATTTGCTGGGTGGTAGGAATAAACACAATCCTATAGAATTTTCTCAACTAATTGTTATTTAATAAATAAATACCAGCAATTATGGTCCTTGATATTTACCCAAATGAATTTAAAACCTGTGTCTACACAAACACCTACAGTTTATGTTTATATCAGCTTTATATGTAATCGTCAAAAATTTGGAAACAACCAGGATGTCCTTTAATAGGAGAATAAATAAATAAATTGTGGTACTTGCACAATTTGGTATATAATTCCACATTAAAGGAGATGAGCTAAGCCATGAAAAGACATGGAAGAAATTTAAATGAATACCACTAAGTGAAAAAAATCAATCCGAAAAGGCTATATACTGTCTGATTCCAATTATATGACATTCTGGGAAAGAGAAAATTATGGCAACAGTAAAAAGATCAGTGGTTGCCAGTGGTTAGGGACAAAAGATAAATGCACAGACAGAGCACAGAAGATTTTTAGGGCAGTAAAATTATTCTAATGATATTACAATGATGAATATAAGTCATTATATTATTTGTGAATACCCACAGAATGTAGAACACCAAGTGAAAACTACTGTAGCAAGCCAAAACTATGGATTTTGGATGATAGTTGTATGCTAATGTAGGTTCATCATCATGACGTAACAAATATACCACTGTGATGGAGGATGTTGATAATGGGTGGGGGGTTGTGCATGTGGTGAGAGGAAGAGTATATATGGAAATTTTCTGTACTTGCTACTTAGTTTTATAGTTACCTTAAAACTGCTCTGAGAATAATGTGTAATTTAAAAATAAATATAAGGTTAGATGTTAAAAGTATTCAGTACTTAAAGATATTTCAATAGTAAAACATTAAAGCTACTTGTACAGTGAATGAATGACCAAGCAGAGGAAGTGTGCCTTTTAGGATAGAGAGCATGCTTTTTATTCTTATTAACATACTTAGCAAGTTGCTTCTTTGGTTTACTAGCACTAACTTTATTATTTTATTGGAACTCGAAGTAAGTAATTTTACAACACACCAGCTCTGTGCTTGAACAGTTTTAGTTATAAGGCAATTGCTTTCTCTCAGCAAGAATATTTTCCTAATCTTTTATCAAATCAGAGAAAAATACCATTTAAAAAATATATTTTTCTTAAAGAGATGAAGACACATGACCTCAATGTTTCTAAATCCCATAGTGGATTTTCTTTATTGGTCATACAAAGGTGATCACTTTCTCTCTCTCTTTTTTTAAGACTTTATTTATTATTTTTAGAGAGAGGGGAAGGGAGGGAGGCAGAGAGGAAGAGAGACATCAATGTATGCTTGCCTTTCACCTGCCTCCAGCTGTAGATCTGGCTGGAGACCTGGCTTGCAACATGGATATGTGTGCCCTGGCTGAGAATAGAAACAGGGACCTTTGGGTTCGCAGGCCAGCGCCTTATCTACTGTGCCACCAGCAGGCCACTTTCTAATTCTTGAAGCATTGTTTTCTCTGATTTTCTTTTTCTTTTTTTAAATTTTCATTTATGTTTTATTTTCACTTTAGGATTTTATTCACACCCTGGCTGGTGTGGCTCAGTGGATTGGCAATGGCTTGTGAACCCAAAGGTCACTGATTCAATTTCCCAGTGAGGGCACACATATCCATGTTGCAAGCCAGGTCTCCAGCCAGGTCTGTCTGTAGCTGGAGACAGGTGAAAATCAACCATACATTGATGTGTCTCTTTCTTTCTTCCTTCCTCCCTGCCTTTCTCTCTGAAAATAGTGAATAAAATCATTTAAAAATTTTTAAAGATTTTTTCATGTAAATATACAGCCTATATATACGTAATCTATAGTTCGTAAAATTTTGAATTAAGAAATCTGAAGACCGAATAAAATCTATGAACCTTCTTCTCACTAAAAGTACTGTGAAATTCAAGTGCCATACATGCTAAACTTTTCATACAATTTCATGGAGTTCACACACCATGAAGCATAGATTTATGATCTGATTTCAGTTGATAAACTCAGATATAATACAAAGGATAAACTGTCATTTGAAACAATCCTCCATAAAGGACATACACTCTCACAGTAAAATTTAATGGGAGTGTTTAACAGTCATGGTAGGTCAGGGATGCAGGTAACTTGTGTGATTATGTATTGAACATAGACACATAAAGGTGGATACAACAATTCTTTAAGAATGTCAAGTGATTTTACTGTAAATGTTACATTAGACTTGGGAACTACAAAGAGGAATAAGAAATAGTTGATTCCTTATGAATGATATTATTCTGCCTTAACTGGTATGGCTCAGTGGACTTGGCATTGTTTTGTAAATTAAAAGGTCATCAGTTCGATTCCCAGTTAGGACACATGCCTGGGTTGCAGGCCAGGCAGAGGGTTGGGACCATGCGAGAGGCAAGCAATCAATATTTCTCTTGCCCATTGATATTTCTTTTCCTCTTTTTCTCCCTTTCTCCCTCTCTTCTTGTCTCTCTAAAAATAATTAAAATCTTTTAAAAAGAATGCTATAACCCTCAAGTGAATGTAAATATATAACTGTATCATTTTAATATAATGAAATACATATAACAATTTTATTTATTTATTTATTTTTAAATTTTTAACAATTTTAATATTGCAGTGAATATGTCGACTTAACTAGGATGGTTATAAAAAATGATTGGATGTGTTCTATGAAATTTTCCTGACATGAATCTTAAAATGGTTAAGATTGTTTTAAAAAACAGAGGCAAATTATAGGTAGAGTGGAAGAAAGACAAAAAAGATGCTAGGCATATAGAAATAGAAATGATTTGATCCTAAATAAATTTTAAAGTTAAGATAGCAATATATGGATTTGGAGATATGTCACTTAAGAAGTCTAAGCAGCAATGACATAGTATTAGTTATATTTTAGATAAATTACTCTGCATTTTAGAGACAGGATTGGAAGCATGAAGTATGCATGCTACTAGCATAGTTAAAAGGTGAATGCAGTACTCCCATTTGATATTATTAAGGATTGAACTCAATAAATAAGTATTTGATATATTAATTTGCTAGGACTGCCACAAGAAAAGCACTACAGATTGGGTAACTTGAACAATATATATTTGTTTTCTCACAGTTCTAGGGGACAGAAGTCCAAGATCAATTGCTGGATGGTTGGTTTCACTGTGAGGCCTCTCTTGTTGGCTGGCCCATGGCCTTCTCCTGGTGTCTTCGCATGGTTTTCCCTGGTGCTGTCTATGACTTAATCACCTGTTCTCATAAGCACACCTCATTTGCCATATTAGGGCCCACACAATTACCTCACTTAAGCCTAACAACCACTTTAAAGACCTTCTCTCCAAGTATAGTCACATATTTGCAATGGCATTAGCAGTTCATCATATAAAATGGGTGGGACATTGGGAGTGGTAACCAGGACACAATTCAGCTCATGACATAAGCAAAAGAATTAGTTTTTTTTAAAAATACTTAAATGAAAGAAAGTGAGCAAAAGATGAAGAAATGATTAGAATCTGGATAACTTCCCAAACTGTTGTTATTTTAAGCATGAAATTCTCTACCTCAATAGATTGATAGACCACTTTATAATATTCCTACTTATCTGAAATTTTTGAGGACTATAACTTGGGGTTAATTTTGTTGCCCAGGCAGGTGCTACTCACTATGAAGCAGGAAAGCAAATGCTAATTTGTTCATTTGTATGTAGAGGGTGGGTGACTGACTATACCTGAATTTAAAGTTCCAATGGTCAATGTGTGTCTTGACAATAGATGAACGTCTATAAACTAAAGTAGTAATAATTTTGAAATCAAATTAGGAACCACCATTTTGGAAGCTGTAAAACCTGGCACAGAGAAGCCTCATTAGAAAATTGAATAAGCTTTAATGAATGGTGTGACCAATTTTTAAATTTTCATTATTATTTAATTTTTACTCATTTCATTTTCTTTTTTCCCTTAATCACCGGATTATACCTCTTATGGCAAGCAAGACCAAAGATTTATGGTATATTCACTGCTTTTTTGTTCCCCAAAATGTGCCCAAACTTTGAGCAAATAGACAGACTCCCAGAGATCTGGCTTGGTTTGGGTCTGTGAGAGGAAACATCTGTACTGCTGGCAAGCCTTTATCACAAAAAAAGTCCTGTTTAGTGATAAACATTTGTTTTGATAAGCATTAGTTTTCCTTCTCTGACTACACAGAAAAACATGCAAATATCAAGTTAAGTGTCTTTTTATTAAAGATTTTATTTAGTTTAGAGAGTGGGGAAGGGAGAAAGAGAGAGATATATCATACCTGCTTCCAGCTATGGATCTGACTGGAAACCTGGCTTGCAAGATGGTTATTGTGCCCTGGCTGGGAATTGAACAAGCAACTTTTGGGTTCCCAGGTCGGCGCCCTATCCACCTGGCCGTGCCAACAGCCAGGGCCTAAGTTAAGCTTCTTAGCAATCCAAAAGCAATATTCAGGGGGCTATAAATGTTGATGCATAACTAATTGTGCTACTTTGACCAAATTCACTTAACCTCTCTGAGACCCAATTCCCCCAGGTTTGAAAGCAAAGCTCTATGATTATAGTGCCCTCTAAATTAAAATGGATTAAACACCTGAGCATGATAATTCACTTTATTCCAGCATAAAATTAATAGTCCCAAGATTTATTCTCCTCTGTTTAGTCTTTTCTAATGTCCTTTTTGGAAGTAATTCCTTCCAAAATGCTTTGGGAAGCATGCCACAACTGTTTCTACAAGGTCAGTGCAACCTATACATTTCATTTCTAAAAAGCTTTCTTTTCTTTCCTTATAGAAATAGCCTTAAAGTCATTCCAACTAATGTGTTACTACAACAATTCTCTAAACAGAATATTGAATCTTCGTTAAATGATGGGAAGTTTCATACAATTCTGGATCTCAAGTGATAAAGTACTGACACGATGGCAACTAGAGACTGTTTCCCTGATATTTTCATTCCATCTAATGAACACAGAGGAGAAGCTCAGATCAAGAAACCAGGGGTCATACACAATCTAGAATCATAAGAGGACTATCTTCTACAAATTTTAAATAGATGCAGTTTGGTTAGGCATTAAGCAAGAATGTCAAATCAATTTAAGACATTTAAACCTATTACAATCTTTTATACAATAAAAGAGTATTTGGTTACCTGTCACTATATTCTTAATGGTGTTTTATACATTAGCATAGCAAGTTACAAGTAGGTAGAGATATCCATACATAATTGCATGCCTACTCATCAAGCCATGACACAGAAAGTTGTTGGTGTTACATGATGACATTGACTGCTAGGCCCCAAAATAATCATGTTGGCAACAACACTAGTCCCAAGAATAAAATCTCCAGATACTGGTTTATTTTGTTCAAGGCATCGTACACTGTATTCAAATCACTGCGAAGCTCTTCCACCATGTTTTCAATACTTCTGGGGTCTTTCAGAATTGCCATACTGTGTGTAGGGATTAAAGTATACTGAGAAGAAATAGGCAGCTGACTTTGCAAAGTCCCTCATCTTTTCTTTGGCTTCTTCCCCACTTTTTAATATCAATGCTGTGTGGCAGTGGAGATACCAATAATGATGATCCTATTAGTTCCCATTGTCCTGGCTTTGGAAGGAGGAAGACTTACTCTTTTCATGAATAACCCTGAGTTTCTAGAATGATTGAGGAGATATAATCTTCATGACTGAAAATGTGGGCTTGCTAACAAGTTTTATAAGTGTAGACTCCTGTGATCAGCTGAAAAAAAAAAAAATAAAGGCCATATAAATGTGATTGTCTAAAGCTTGCTATAACTACAAAGAGAAGACCCAGTCAATACTTTTATAAATGCCCATTGCTTCAACAAAATACCTCCCTACTTCAATTCTTTTAAAATTCTGTATTTATGTATTTATTTTTAAAGATTTTATTTATTATTTTCAGAGAGAGGGGAAGGGAGAGAGTCAGAGAGGGAGAGAAACATCCAAGTATGGTTGCCTTTCTCCTGCCTCTAGCCACGGACCTGGCTGGAGACCTGGCTGGAGACCTGGTTATGTGCCCTGGCTGGGGAATTGAATCAGCAACTGTTGGGTTCGCGGGCCAGTACTTTACAAACTGTGCTACCAGCCAGGGCTTAAATTCTCTATTTTTAAAGAAATAATTACCTTCTATCCTGATTTCCACAGTGTTGAGAGATACCATTTTCTCAGAACCAAGGGAGGAAATGCCTTATGCTGGGAGAGTGCGTATTAACTCAGAATAACTTTTTCCCCCAAATATAGTTTTATTATATTACATTTCAGTTCCTCTATTTAAAGGTATACATTAACCTAAATGTAGTATATTAGCATTCCATCATTAATAGTTATATATATTATGGAATTCTTTTGACAAAAGTTTGTCTTGAAAGGATTTATTGTTATATTTACAATACTCAAAAAGCTTATGTGCTATACAATCACGTCAGTAACCCCCTCCCCTCCCTTTTTCTGTCCTTCTTCTCTGCCTCCAAATGCTGCCTTCTGAGTCAGGACAATTCATTTTGATTTCTGGTTTCATGGCTTCCATCTTTGTTGATCTCTTCCTTACCATGGTGCCCCAACTGGTACGCTGGGCACACATGTTTCTGGGGTCATTCTGCAGCCTCACATTCACTAAGCTTTCTGCTTTTCTCATTCTCACCTATCTAAGTCAAGTCTTTGGGTGCTGACTTTAATCCAAAGCACCACCCTCTAACTTTATGAGGCTGTAAGCTTTCCTAGATCACCACTTATCTGTGTGGCCTTAGTGGATGGGTCACCTAAGGTATATCTTTATCCTTTCATACCTCTTTCCCCATTTCCTTTAGAAAATCATGTAATTCAGAATTGTAAGCTACCTTGAGCTTAACAAATATGTAAATATTCTATTGTGTTTTACAGGAAGATCTTACACTATACATTTCATTGCCCCTTTATGTACAATTTCTTATTTATTTTATTACATATGTACTTCTTAGATTCAGGAAAGAAGTACTGTTTACTTTAGTTGTCATTAGTACCACCTAATAATTTAGTTACAATTTGAACTATGCTAGACTCGTTTTCATCACTGGCAGCATTTATGTACTTTTACATCAAAGAAATGTGAGTAGGCAGATTTCATCTGGATTTTAGCAAGGTGGCTGCTGGAAGACAAAATAAACCAAGTTTTTTAAGGCTCTAACGAAGTAGGCTCAGAACAACTGGCAGAGACTAAAATGAGAGGGATTTTGCCCTTGTTGGGTGGCTCAGCTGGTTGGTGTGTCATTCCACACATCAAAAGGTTCTAGGTTTGATTATAATACAGGAAATGGTTATAGGTTCAAGCCCAGGCCAGGGCGAGTATGGGAAGTAACCATCAATGCCTCTCTCTCTCTCTCTCTCTCTCTCTCTCTCTCTTTCACTCAATCACTAAAAATGTTTCCTCAGGTGAGGAATAAAAACATGAGAGGGATTTTAATTTAATAAATGGAAGAATATTTCCACTATTCATAAATTAGAGACACTGTCTCACAGTTCTAACTTTGAACTTGCTGCTTGCTCTTCCTACCTAAATGGCTGCTGCCTGTTTTACTTGTACTTGATTTTTAAGATTTGAACTTCTAAAAAGCTGGTATTCATCTCCTCCTCATCAGCTTACACAGTACTTCTAGGTGTTCCTTGGTACTTCCAATTTACTTCTGTCCAATCCCTTTTTGAATTGTATTATCAGTTTGTCTGATTTTAAACTATATACCTTGTGATTATGTTTAACAAGCATATTATAAAACTTAAAATTAGCAGTGCATCTGGATAAAATAATATGCTTTCCAAGGGTAGGGATTACAGAAGGGGTTTAATAACGTGAAGACGTAGGTGAAAATAAGGAAACAGTATAAGCTGGCGACAACTAAACATGCTCCTTTAGGCAAGAGACCTGAACTCATGCTGCTGTACAGAAACATTTTAAAAAGAAAACATTTGACGATGGTCAGCAGCAATGCAGGTGCTTCAAAATTTTAATGTTAGTGCTTATAAATTCTGCTTGCAGTGTATGAGTAGAAACATTTATTCCAATGAGAAATAATTATGTAATGTGTTCTAATTTATATATGCCTTCACATTGCTTATATGAGAAAGTGAAAATAATTTTTAATTTGACCTAATGAAGAGATTGTGTAAGAAAATGTAATGAATACCCCAAAAGAAATGAAATATTCTTGAAACAGTTAAAAAAAAAAAAGGAAATTTACCTTTGAATATGTTATTTTGTTTTTTTATCTTCCTCTACCCAAAGATAGAAAAATGTTTAGGCAGGACAAGAAAAGAGTAATGAAAAGATAATGCAACTCAAGAGAGAAAAAAAATTTGTTAGGTTCTATAAAGTTAACATATTTAGTCTAGTGCTACGGTCACATGTGCAAAGTAAATACGTTCCACAGCATGACTGATCTGCTCATTTAAGGTGTCTTAACGATTGACATAGATTATCTCAAGATTAATTCAGTCCCAACAACAGCTCTCAGTAATGAAGAATTGATGCCTGTGTTGCAGTCTAGTTCACATGTGGATGTAACTTGTGTTCTTAATTCCTAAAATAATGAGATTTAGATAGTGTGGCAGGCAGCATATTTTTTGGTAAGTTTATTTTGTGAGAGAATACAATTATAATTTTGTTGGTGGCAGTATAGTAGGGTTATATAAAATATAGAGGAAAAAATAAGAAATCTATTTTACTAACATTTCTGGACCAAGCAGACTCTGAAAGAGAAAATAATATCATTCATTGGTCAGAGCAAATTTCACACAGGCAATTTACTTCTAGTTCTGGCATATTAACAAAGTATATTAGGGCCCTTAAATAAAACAAAGGCCTAGAGTTTCTGGATTTGACTTTATTCCATGCTCAGCTATGATTAGTAACAATAATTTAATCACTCTAGGTTTTAGTTTTTTGTTTGAAATATGGGAGTGTTTAGACTACCCCTGAGTTCTTTGTGCTACTTTATTTTCCCTGCATTATATTTACTGAATGTACTCTCACTAAACTTCACCTTCATCCTCCCTTTTGGTGTCCTCTTGAAATTATGCATGTGAGTTATGTGTCCAACAGTGTCTTCATTCGTTAGGAAGTATGCAGAGCAACATTGTCCAACAATACTTGGCTATATTCCCCAGCCAGGGCAAACCAGGTCTCCAGTCAGGTCTGTGGCTGGAGGCAGGTGAAAAGCAACCATACATTGATGTCTCTCTCCCTCTCTGCCTCTCTCCCTTCCCCTCTTTCTAAAAATAATGAAATGAAATCTTTTTAAAAAATACTTGGCTATATTAAAAAACATGTATAAGATTTTCTCAAAAATTGAGGGATAAAGATATTATTTTTATTTCTCAACTTGGAGGACATAAAACATTTACAGGAACTAAAATATGAAATTAGAGTTTCAAAATATTTGGTGTTTATTGTTCCATATGCTTGCTTTTATCTGTGCATGTTTTCTCTGTACATATGCTTACCCTGTAGTTAAGTTTATATAGTATCCACACATGTGTAGGAGTTTCTTTTCAACTGAACTTAAGTGCTTTCTTTTGCCATTCAATATTTTATAAACAATATTAAGAGCAACACAATATTTTATCATAGATGATATATACTAACCCATTTATTTTCCAATTTTATAATTTTTCTTATTTTTATATTAGAAAACATATCAGTAGATAAAATTTACAAAGGATTGCTCTAGAATTTGAAATATCTGTAGCATTGTCCAAAATATTTTAAACAGTTGAGCCACTAATCAGCTTTCCTCCAATCCTCCTAGACTCAGGATGTTCCAGCCAGCCAGAGATTCTGGTTGCTTTTATTCCACAGAGCTAGGCTCCATTTTTCCAAATATTATAGTAACAAGCTCAGCCACCACTGTGCCACATAAGACAAAACGATTTCCAAGCCAAAGTCCTTTGCTTAGTAATCACTATCTGTGATCTGAATATTTCATATATATGGGAGGTGATTAGGTCCTAGAGCAGGGCCCTCAGATGGGTCCATTGCCCCAGACTGCTCCCTTGCCCCTCTGTTTGTGAGGTTATGATAAGAAGCCAAACCTCACCAGATGCCACATCTGCCAGAATCTTTTTCTTATGCTTCCAGGATCCCAGAATGGTGGGAAACCGTTTATAAGCCACCCATTTAGGGTATTTTGTTACAGCAGCCAAATAGAGCAATTTTCATTCAGTTTTCTGGCATTCACTTAAGAACCTCTTTATCAGGAAAATGTTTCTTTGCTTTTTTTGTAAATTTGCACAAAGCCTTGTACTTTTCACTCATATAATTTAGTGGTATCTCTCTGGTGCTTATGTAATTACATATTTCATATGTCGATTTGATGAGGGCGTGCTTCATGGGAACCATGATTGTGTCTGTCTCCCTCATTATTGTCTCACCAGAGTTCAGCAATTTGGTTGTTGCTTAGAAGCCTGCTTACCATATTCCAGGGATTTTCAGCCTGTTTCATCTCATGGCTCACATAAACTCATTACTAAAATTCTGTGGCATGTCAGAAATGTATTATATTTTTAGCCAATCTGACAAAACATGTCGAATTTTGATTCTTTCACATCAGACAGTTATTGTTGTTTGTTGTCAATTTTTTGAGGCAATCTAAGGGAAAGGAGATCAGTGCCTCTGACTAGTCAGATACTGCAAGTTATAAAAATTCTTGAGAGACACCAGTTGAAAACTGCCGCCATATGCAACTACGTTACATTTTTATATTTATAAAGTATTTCCCTAAACTCACCTTATCCATTTTATTGGATTCTACAAATTCTCCAACACAGTATCACTAAACAAAACACAATAAAAACCCAAAACATCAACAAAAAAACAAAGGTAACATAAAATACATGGAAATAGCTATCGAGTTAGCCAAAAGGTCTGTATGCTTTTTTCCATAAAATAAAAGACACCTTTTTCATGACACCCATAACGTTACTGACTTGGATGTTTTGAAGATATCAGCTTTCTCCCATGTGGCATAACATTGACTGTTCTCAATTCCTGTCTCAACTTGATTGCTATTGACTTCAACTGATCTACCTAACCATGAAGCACCTCCAGCATGAAACTTGGCAAACCACTTTTGAGAGGTTTAATAAGTAACAGCATTTTCTCCATATATTGCACAAATCTTTGAGTTTTCAGTGGCACTTTTACCTTTCTTGAAATAATAAAGCATAATATGCTGAAAATATTGCATATTTTCACCCATTTTCAATGTCAAAATGGCTACACAAAAATTCACCAATTTTGATTTTTTTAAACGCATGTTGATATGACAGCTGATAATACAATCTAACAAAATAGTTTTGAATGAAGTTAAAGACAACTAAACACTACTAGAGTCATCTTAAAAAAATCTTTTTGGCCAACCCAGTACAATTAAAGGTATAACATCCCCACAAGTTCCATGAAAAATATATAGTATGTGGTGGAGGTTTATGGTAGAAGAAGAGGTACTTTGGAAAAATAATTAAAGTGAGAAAATGGTCAACAGGAAGGAACTAAAAATGGTAAAGGCAATGAACATGAAAAATGGAGTTCAGAGCAGTAAGATCCTTCTCAGTAAAGAGTTGAGAGTAGTTTACAAGGGTTATATAGAATGGAATGTTGTTAGGTAAGGGCATAGAGAATGCTGTATATTGTTCACTTATTTATCCAGTATGCACTTCTTGAGCATCTCTTATATTAGATATTATAAGAAAATTTAGGGTTATTATACAATTTAAGGCAATTAACTTGTCATCAAGTATTTTTCATAAATGAACACAGCTTGTTTTCTCCTCAAGGACTGAGGAAAGTTTATACACACCTTGTAGTAATACTTCAGCCTGTCTGGCTCCTTAACACTTAATAGAGGGAGACCTGAACTTCCAACCCCCTTTCTCAATAACAGTAATAAAACCACCACCAACTGTGAATAAGTAGTGGAGATGGATTGTCAGTGCTGAGAAAGTTTTAGAACATATATTTTGAGATTCAAATAAGGCTACCAGAGAAACCATCCATCAGTTATTTCTTATGCACAGGAGAAGGAAAGTAAAAAGACATTCAACAGTGAAAACTATCATAAAAACAATGTCTGTGAAGTGATATAAGTATTTCATAAAGGACAAAGATATTCACCTGCCAACTCAATTTCTCATGATTTTTGTCCCCCTTTAAAATGGATTTAAGCAAGCCCTGGTAGCAAAGGCCTGAAGGTGGCCTCAGCACATGTCTTCAATTCAACTCTGATTGTAGCTACACCCGTAGGAAATGGTACTATTAAGAGTTAGATTGACCTTAAAGTGGCAGGTATTCCCCTGGGTTAAACACCTGAGTGCATCATTTCACATTCTGCCACAGGGCTTCTCCAAGCCTAAAGAAGCTTGCCTTGCCCAATCATTTCTCAGTTACCTGATCACAGCCAAATCTGAAACCCAGAACTCATTAGTTAGGAGAGAGACTAAGACCCCTTGAGGGAAGACTATAAATAATCACTGTAATTGCATGTTCCATTCTGGTTTCTGCAAGGCTATAGAACTGCAGCCCACCCATATGCCTTTCATTCTCCCCTTCTGGCCTTAGGTAGCCCCATGCCTAGTCTCTGGCCAGGCACATCTCCCCTCTGGGCAGGGTGGAAATGGGGAGTCAGTGTCCGTGAGCTTTATGTTTTGTCATAGATGTTGTGAGCGAGATTCCTTAATGAGTCTGGGAGGAGGAGGAATCTACTGCAATTGGAACACCCAGGTGTTGCTTATTCCAGGACACCTGTGCTTGTTCCTTAAATTTCCCAGTATCCCTTTCTACCTTGTGATCAGGATTTCACTGAAAGCGAAAAGAGAAGTGTGAAGCCCTGGCTGAAGACTGGCCAGCTCTCTTTCTTCAATAACTGGTAAGTGCACACCTGGCTGCTTTCCTTATAGGTCACTTTGCATCCCCACTTGTCCCAAAGCTAAGCGGAAATGAGGGACGACCCAGGAGCTAGCAGAACCTAGCGAGCTACCCTATTGGCCACCCAAAGCAGCACCTGTCCCATTCCAGCTTGCTTTTCCTCTGTCTCACCGTGCAAGCTCCTGGTAGTCCTGCCGGCCGGCCTTCTTTTACAGTGGTAAGTAATCTTACAGAGTTGTGCCTTTCCCTTACCCAGTGTCAGTGTGCTGAAGCCCATCGTTGAGGGAATGTTTAAGTCTTATAATCCATTGTCTCTGTGAGCAGGATGTAGTAGCCATAATGATGACTCTTGGATAACTTTTTGGGAGTCTCTTCTTGGCTTATCAATTGGTTACAGGCCCTGGTGAACTTGTAATTTAGAATTGCTCTATGTCTTCTGGTGTTTGCCCCCGTCTCTCCTTACCAAAGCTCCTCAGTGCTGGAAGTTTTTAAGGGAACAGTGCTAATTGGCTCAACCCTGGCACAGGTGGGGGCTCCTTTAGGGCAGTATGGACGATGGAACATTTGAGCTGGGCTTTCCAGGGTCAGGGCATTGGCCTTCAGGTGTGTTTCTGGTCACAGCATGTGCTGGATAGAGGCTTGTTCCAGGAGCTGACACTTCTCTGGTGTCGGGTGTTGCTTTATTATTTAGGACAGAAGCCTGGCTTTCTCATCTGGCAAACCCCGAGCAGGAAAGTGTTGGTTGGTTCTTCACCATAGAGAAATGGCCCCCTTGTCTCATCGTTCATATTGCTCAGGTGGGGTTAGCTTCCTACCCATATTGCATTGCTACAGTGAGTATGGAGGAACGTGTATGTATCAGATGCTGGGAAGAGTGAATAAGTCCTAGTTAGCCAGATGCAGAAGACCTGTGAGAATGCAGAGCCTCATTTTCTAGGTAGAAGAGCAGGTAGTTCTGACAGTTGCACTTCCATCTCTATTTTCTGTATTATAAGAATATCTTATATGTTAATTGCGAAACTCACCTCACAGTATCACTCTTTTAGGACCTATTTTAAAAGAATTTTGTAAAATAACTGTTTTGAGCTTCTCCAGGGCAATTGTATCATAAACATATTTGGGAGTAGATAAAACAACAGAAAAATTCATACACTGAGAAAATGACAATATAGATATGTGGCATTTGAGGAATTGGCTTAAAATATTCCATAAAATAGAAAATACAGAAAAAAATAGATGGAACTCCTACCTCATAAAGCACTTAAAGCTAACTCACAAACTCTACTTTCCAATGTGTTTCAGGAATAGGTTGACATTAAATTTGTGAATATCATTTTGCATGTATGTTGCTTGACTAATGCATTCAAAGATTTGTTTGCAGTTGCTTCCCACCCAGGTTCTCTGGGAGCTTATGTAAATCACCGTGGGATGGAAACTGACCCTGCCAAAATATTATTTACACCTTGTGAATTTGTACTTTTCAATTACTTTCTTTGCCTTCAAAAAATTTTTTTTTTGGTGAATTAGGCCATTGTAAAAACAAACAGAAAGGTAACTTTAAACTAAACTAAAATATCACTATATAATTATGTAAAAGTAATTTTGTGATTACATTCAGATGATTACCCTTTAGTAGTCCCTGGCATTGGCCAGGTGTTTGGATACTTTCTCTGTGATCTACCTACTTACTATTCCATTCCCTGTTTTCCCAGTGGTATTAGTCCTGCCATTTTCAGAGTAATTTCCACAACTGTTAAAAGCTCTTATAAGCAGAAATAGATAGTACTTTTGAAAATAGGCTGCTCATTTTCTCATGTGTTCTAGTTTAAAGACATCTGTTGATGTGTTTTTGGTTTTTATTGGTTATTATTTATTTTTTGTTGCTTGCTTTTTCAGTATGTTTTCTGCTGACCTTACTAGGGAAATTTAAAATACTGCATATTTTTTTGTTATTTGCTGAGTTTCAGAGCAACTATAATCTTGGTTTAATGTTGGAATACTATGTAAAAATTTAGGACATAATCACCATCATAATGGCAGCAAGAGGAAATGTACTCAAAGTTTGGTAGGTTCTACGCATTCTTAGTGTTTCTAGCAAAATATTACAAGTTGCTACTTACATAAAAGTACCCAAAATTAAATTACTTTATGATATTATTTAAAGAACATAAATAGCCATAGTGTAAATAATAAAATTGGCTATTTGTGCAGGATCTACATATCCTAATGCTCTGAATGTTTGAATGTATCTAATTCACCTTCTACTGATGGGCATTGGATTTTTATAGTGATTATGTTTTCTTTCATTTACTATTGTGCCTGCACCGTGTAAAATAAGTTTTTCAATGCAGACTGAGGTCTTCTTAAGAATTTTTTTCTTCAATGTTTTAAGTGATTTTAGTGTGTTTGGGAACGAGCCATACCTGCCTTACTTGCCAGTCTGTTCTCAACTTTTAACAGAAAGCTGTGTTCAGATAAAAAAATTTTAAATAATCATTTAATAAAATGTTAGTGAATGAGTGAGACTGAGAGTTTTGGATATTTTTAAATGAGCCAGTTGGTCAGTTTATGATCACAGCCTTAGCCTAATTTCAACACATTTTGAGATTATTTCCAAGACATGTTCAAGAGGAAGATGTAAGTGTGTTGTTTTAAAAAGTTACTTGAAAGAAAAGTCTTCTCTAAGATGTCATCTTTGAAATGTCAGTAAACTTTTAAAATTTAAATTATTTTTCCTCACACAGATTGAAAGTATTTCAATTCTTTATTAAAAAGTAATCATAATGCAAGAAACCATACATTTCATTTCAGAGGTTTCAAATACCATAAGTAGTACACAGAGCAAAGGTAGCATTGCAACTAGTTTTGACCCAAACTCAGTACTTTTATACAGTTGTATAGCTGAATATTTCAAATGATGGTGTCAAAATCTGTTTCTGCTAATTGTAGTACAAAGGATTGTAATAAACTTTTGACACAATGAATTACATAACGTGCAATGATAAGAATGCTGTGATATAGCATTTAATAAGGTTTGTGAAATGCTATTAAAAGGATTAAAAAGCAGTTAGTAAATAATTTATAAACAGGAAAGTATTGCTTGTAACATAGAAACAAATACTATTTTATCCTTTATACATGCCTGACTCAATATAGGTTTACATTTATTTATGTTTATTCTTATAGTTAATACCCCCATGATTGTATTATTTTTTAATAGGAGAGTATTTGTAAACAAATCAAGGTATATTGTATTTTGTCATTGTTAGGTCTGGTGAGAGAGAGCAGAGACAAGGGAACAGGCCATGAGTTTAAAAGGCTTATTTGGCCAACTACACAGGTGGCTGAGACCAGGAAGGTAGGAAGGTTTTAGTATGAACAGAAGAAAGGCAGAGGGCCCTGGCTGGTGGCACAGTGGATAAGGTGCCAGCCTGCAAACCCAAAGGTTGCTGGTGTGATTCCCCAGCCAGGGCACATAACCAGGTTGCAAGTCAGGTCTCCAGCCAGGTCTCTAGCTGGGTCTGTAGCTGGAGGCAGGTAAAAGGCAACCATACATTGATGTCTCTTTCCCTCTCTACCTCTCTCTCTTCCTCTCACTCTAAAAAATAATAAAATTAAAAAAAGAAAAAGCAGGGGGAGTTATAAAGGGAATAAGGTAAGAGGGAGTTGAAGAGACTCTTTTCTCTGTTGGTGGCTTTAGGGTAATTGGCTCTGAGAACTGAGGGGCTTACCATAAGAGGAGTTACCAGGCTCTCATGGGCAGCTCAGATATCTTTGAAGGACACAGGCCTGATCGGCTGACCCAAGATATCTTTGAAGGACACAGGTGGTTGCTATCACAGCAGTTACTGAGGAGGCAGTAACTGAGGTTTGCTAAAATTATACCGGATTCCCAAAACTCAGGTACGGTACCTAAGATTCCTGCCTTCGTTTTATTGATCCTGGGGAGTTGGGCCAAAGATCAATTCTTCTAGAGCTACGTCAAGGCTGACATTTAGGAAGTAGAGCTGTCCCTACATTTCTTCTTGAGATATCAGTTGATATGGCTGGGTGCAGAGTAGGAGTATGTTACCAACAGCTTGGGTTGTGGCAGCCTGCGCTGTCTTATGGACAAAACTTATTAGAAGTCATAGGAGACAGGGGCCTACTAGGAGAAAAGGCAGATGACTATTATTGGGGTTACTAAGGATATTAGCATGGCTTGAAGGGGAGAGGAGCAATAGGAAAAGAAGGTCTCGAGGCAGGAGGGGTCACTGGCAGTATTTATCTCTGCATATTTTCTGATGTCTGTTTTCTTTTAAAACTCTTAACATCTTCTACAACCTGCCCACTACTATGGATATAAAACAGCACGTCTGGTTCAACAGAGCCCATGTTCTACCTGCCCCAGTAGCTGAGGCGGAGAGGCAGGGCTGTCTCTGTAAAAATTCCATTGTGGGGTGATGGCCTGGAAGTGGGCTGTTCTGCCCAGATCTGGGGCTGGAGACAAGGACTGAGATAGATGACAGGCTCAGGCCTCAGGCTGGGGCTGAGTTTAAAACTGTCACTTTTCTTTTCCCTCTTTGTGGGAGGGGCAGATACCTAGCTGGTTCTGTAACTAGTAATGAGTTTGAGTAAGTTTCAGCCATGTATTAATTTTTTTTACCAGGATTTTTGTAAATATTTTAATGCATATGCCAAAACATAATTCTGAGTCTCTAGTTGATCCCTTAAGTGGGTTCCATTTTCCTATTTTCAGGGGACCCTCTCTCTTTACCTTGTTACAGTTATAGTGCTGTTGCATCTTACATACACATATCAAACATTCTAAGTGACCAATGTTAAATAAAAGGTTGCTGAGTCAGACATCATTCCTTACCACATGGGCTCCTACTTATTTCTCAGTAGAAGGTTTCAATTTTGTGTTAGCTTGCAGAGTCATTCAAACAAGCCAATCCCATTTTTCCCCATGGAAATCCGAGAGTGCCTTCACCTCTCGATACTACAAAGCCATCCCACAGCCCCTGTGTGTTCACTGTGTTCTTGAGCGCAGACCCTGTGCGTCACTCCAGCATGTGCCTTGTCCTCTTCCCCTGAGATGTGAGAACATGTGGCTGATGAACTTCTGTTGTCAGATGCTGTTTGTTCAAACATCTTATAACCCTAGGGATCAAGAGGAGATGATTAAAACATACCAGGAAAAGCACATAAGTTTTCATTACTAAGAAGATATAAACAGAATGGGGGGAAAAAGAATTCTAGACTCAGGATGAGTTAACCTCACCAGAGTATAGAAACAATGTTGATTGGCAAGATGAATACTATATGAGAAAATATAGAGTGGAGAGAACATGGTACATTCTAGAAATTAAATGAAGTACAATATTGATTGTATGACACACTAATGTAGAAAATTGATCTGAGGAAGTCCAGAAATATTTTAGGTTGTGAAATATTATAGCTTGTGAAGCATATTAAGGAATTTATATACTGTCATATAACATTTTTAATAATGATCATGTTCACTGAAGTTTGGAGAGTTGGAGGAACCAAAAGAATTGAAAGAAGGCATATAATATTCACATAACCCTCATTGGTGAAGTTTATTTTGACCAAGTGGCCTAGGTATTATCTCAGTGTTATACTTCAAGTAGCATTTTCTCCTTACTTAATATTTTCTCTGTGCAGAAACCCTTTAAGATCCTACAGACATCATGAAGCTTCTTTTCACCTTCTGGACTTGACAACCACTGATGATTCTTACTTCTAACCAGTATAGACTGTGATATTTACAAAAACATAACTTTCCAGTGGACATATTTTCACTATGTTAGTTATCAGCATTCTGTAAGCCCATATCTTATGCATTTGCTTATCTATTTACCAATTTATGTATCTATCATTAATTTGGAGTCATGAATTCTTATTTTGAATGATTTCTAGTTTATTGTCCAAAATCATCTTGATATTCCAATGTTTCCTAAATTTGGCTAATGGAAGTTTCCACCATTTCATTCCAGTGTCCATTAGATATTCATCAACTTGGCTTTTTGTTTTGTTTTTTAGTGACTCTTTAATTTCTGGCATGAAGTAATGCAACAAAAAATGCTAGAAAACAGAGAAATATTATTCTCTGTGTCCCATCCATTCTGTTTCTTTATCCTTATTAGTAAATAATTTCCCTGCATCCTGCCTTATCATTCCTGTGCTTCTTACTGTAAAGATGAGATGATAGCTTTATATGTTGTTTTCCTTCATTCTTAACAATTGTATCAACTTTTGCTTCATGTGTTTTGGAGATCTGTTTATTGATACTTACACATTTAGTATTGTTTTTAATTTATTTTATCATGATGTAATATCCTTTGTAGTAACTTTCTGTGTTCTGAAGTCTCTTGTATTAAATATTAATATTGTCACTCTTGCTATTTGTAATATTTGTGAGCTCTATCTTTTTACATCCTCTTTTTAAGCTGCCTATATCATTCAATTTGAAGTAAGGTTCTTATAAATAGCATATGGTTGGCTGGTAATTTTTTTTTATCCATTCTGCTAAACTATGTCTCATGGTTAGAGTATTTAGACCATATTTAGACCACTTAAATTAAAAATAACTATTGATGTGTTACATTTAAGACTGTTGTTTTAAAATTTGTTTTTTGTTAGTTTCCTCTGACAAAACTGTTTCCCTTGTTTTAATGAGGGTTACTTGAGCTTTTTTTCATTAGGATTCTGTCTTGTATTTATTGTGATATTTAGTATACAGTATTTCTGTATAGTTGTCTTAGTAGTTTGGTATATTATAAATATATTTCTTACACTTTGATGATGTGTGGAAACATCAGTTCCATTAGATTTTATGTATTCCTTACTTTTAAATAATATTATCTTGAGTATAAGATGGGGCTATAATTTTGTTTCAATAATCTAATATAATTTATAAACTCATGAGAAAAAAGATGGTATATTTCATGTACAGACATTTTTGCTGTGTTCATCATTTTTCTTCATGATGTTTCAAGATTCTTTTTAAACATTTTCCACTTTGGTTCAAGTCATCTAATTATTCTGATCCACTTTGATCATCATTACTATTACTGTAAGATAAATCTCATAGTACCTTATTATCCTAAAAAGTTCAAAAATAAAGAACTTAAACTATTTTTTCAAATATATACTAAATTCATAAATTTTTATATATAAATATTTTCTTCAAGGAAACCATCCCATATTCTAGTCTTCAGTAAATATGACATTCTTTTCTATATGTGCGAATGCACATATTTTCTATTCATGTGTCAATGTGAAAATAATCAGATTCTGCAGATAGTTCATCATTCATCAGATAAGCAAAAGACAAAGAACTTCTTGAATAAAACCTAACAGAACTAGAAAGAGTGGAGAAAGAAGACATAAAGTGAAAGACCTAAAAAATCAAGCACTCTTGTGTGTTGAAAAGATAAAAGAATGGTGCACTGAAATCCAGAAATCAATACTATAATTTTATTTTTTTTAAATTTTATTATTTTTTAAAGATTTTATTTCATTATTTTTAGAAAGAGGGGAAGGGGGAGAGGCAGAGAGGGAGAGAGACATCAGTGTATGGTTGCGTTTCACCTGCCTCCAGCCACAGACCTGGCTGGAGACCTGGTTTGCAACCTGGTTATGTGCCCTGGCTGGGGAATCGAACCTGCGATCTTTGGGTTCGCAGGCCGGCACCTTATCCACTGTGCTACCAGCCAGGGCCAATACTATAATTTTAAAGCATATTGATTTAGCTAAGGAAGCTATGGCAACAATCCAAAGAATAAGGGTAAAAAACAACAATAAAAAAAAACACTGTTTAGCCCTAGCTGATAGCATAGTGGTTAAGGCACTGGCCTGCAAACCCAAAGGTCGCAGGTTCGATTCCCCAGCCAGGGCACATAACCGGGTTGCAAACCAGGTCTCCAGTCAGGTCTGTGGCTGGAGGCAGGTGAAACGCAACCATACATTGATGTCTCTTTTCCTCTCTGCCTCTCTCCCTTCCCTTCTTTCTAAAAATAATGAAATAAAATATTTTAAAAAATAATGAATACAATCTTTGAAAAAAAAAAACACTTGTTCTCTTTGAACTGAGATTGTGTGTGTATGCATATGTGTGTATTGAAATAACTAGGATCAAATACTTGTCCCCAAAACTTACATTTAATTCAGTATATTTTATCAGTTATCCTCTTATAATCAGTTGACTAAATTGAAGCATTTTAAAACTACAAAAATAATTTTCAACCATTGAACTGATAATTTAGTAAGAACAAATTTGAAAGTTATAAAGTTTTCATCTTATTATGTAGGTAAACCTAATTTACCTGTAGTCTCAAATGTCTTTTTAAAACTAACTTAGAACAGCTACATTTTCAAGTTTTATATGAATGAAAATAAAGACAAAAGGTGAGCACCTGTAGGAAAATAGTGTTAGATGGAGGGTCACTTTGAGAAGCATAAACCTGTTATTAGATGAGTGGATAGAAAAGCTGGAGTACGTGTACACAATAAAAGAGTACTCAGCCATGAAAATGAAGGAAATCTTAACCTTTTGTGACAGCATAAATGGACCTGGAGAGTAATATGCTAAGTGAAATAAGTAAGTTAGAAAAAGATATGATTTCGCTTATATGTGGAATGTAATGCACAAAATAGAAACAGACTCACAGATACAGAGAACAGACTGACACCTGTCAGAAGAGGGATGCTTGGTGGGAGGATGGATGAGAAAGGTGGAGAGATTAAGAAAAAAAGCTCACCTCATAGACAAAGACAACTGTATGATAATTACCAGAGAAAAAGAGGAGTAGTGGTAGTAGACAACAAGGAGGATAAATGGTGATGAAAGGAGATAAATGAATAATAAAATATACAGATGATGTATTATAAAATTGTACACCTAAAACCACAATAAATTAAAAGTTTTAAAGAACAGGTTTCAATATGCAAGCCCTTTTATAACTACATACTTGTTTATTCACTACAGAAGTTGGTATAATTACCATTATTTATAATGGAAATAAAAACACTGTTACCTTAGGAGGTTTTGTCGAATTGTATAATTTTTATATAGAGAGAGAGAGACTAAAATATATAAAAACATAATATATATGTAAATTTAGGGAATTATCTTTATTAATTATTATTTTATATGTAATCTAATAGTCATACCAACATTTATATATAAATTTTTAATTCTTATGAGATAAATTTAAATATTCTAGATGCATTTTTCCCAATGCAGTAAATATCATAAGCAGTGGGTTGTGAATCATCATGATTATATTTAACCAAATTCCATTAGCCATTGTTATATTTAACTAAGAATCTTCTTAATTGTAAATATCTATAAATATATTCATTAGAGTAGACACACCATCTTGTTTATACATTTTTGATAAGTGAATGCTAAAATATAAAAGAATTGACAGTTCAGAGTGAAATGGGTATAGCTGAGAACTGTTTTTTCATTCTTTTTTTCATCCTTGCTGAGATGAAATTGACATATAACCTTATATAAATTTAAGGTGCACAGCATGATGATATGATACATGCACATATTGTAAAACTATTACCAAATAAGGTTAGTTAACGCATGTATCAGCTTACATAATTACCTATTTTTGTATGTGTGGTGAAAACACATACTTTTTTTTTTACTACTTTTTACTTAACAAGTTATTTCTAGAGCCTATAATTTATTTGTTCCTGATTTGTAGTGTATTAGAAACATATATTCTATTCCTTACATCCTAAGTTCTCTTCAAAAGTCAGTGACCAGGGACAGACACCATGTCCCCTGTTCCAGAATGTCTTCCTCTTTTTTTTTTTTTTTTTTCTCTCCTTTGAACCACAGTTCACTATTGACAATCCTTCTCCAAAAGATTGATGCCCAGTGTCTAAAGTATACGTAATTATAGGTATTTACCTTTATTATTCAAAGCATAGTTTTAAGGGATTAGGTTGAGAATTCTTCATCTGAAGTTCAAAGCCTCATTCTGTTACATTGTTTCTGTGTGCTCTGGGGCAATTTATTTTATCTTTCTGCCTCTTAGTTTCTATCTGTAAAATAATAATATGAGTAGCCATCTCCTAAGTTTTGAGGAACAATTATATAAATATCTGTCAAGTATTTTCATTGCTTGTCACTTCCTCTGTTCTCTTTCGTAAATCTTTGGCACAGGACCAAATTTTTCAAACGCAAGCTCTGTCTTTTATATCTATCCAGAATGCCAAATAAAGCAACATACAGAAGCGCTAAGGCAAAATTTATAGAATATATATTGTATTTTAGATTGCATGATCTAAATTACAACACTTTAAAAAGCATCTCTTAGGACAGCTTTTGAGATTGAAAGCTTCTATGCATCCATATAGAATAATGGGATTTTGTTGGGAAGGGTTTTAGGATTTAGCATTTTTTCAATATGTAAATATTTTAATGACTATGGATTATTTTTATATGTAAAATAATCTGTTTTTAATATATTAAAAATTATGTACTCACAAACTACTAAAGAAATAAATAAATGAGTGTATTTTTAAATTGTTCTCACTTCCCAGTACTTCATAATAGATGTTTTTATGTTTAATCTGGATTTTTATCAATTTTGGATGATAATCACTTTTGATGGTAGTCAAAAGATAATATTTATAATGCCTCTTGAAAATGAAATAATCTGGCACTGGACTACATCCTCAAATGAACTATATACAATATGTGAGTGTATTTGTCTTTTAATATATGCAGTATATACCATGTTTTATTCATATTTTGAGGTATTTTAGTTTTAACTTAGAATAAAACTGCCAACAAGTGCACCCTGGCTGGTGGCTCAGTGGATAAGGCACGACCTGCAAACCCAAAGGTCGCTGGTTTGATTCCCAGACAGGGCACATAACCAGGTTGCAAGCTAGGTCTCCAGCCAGGTGCGTAGCTGGAGGCAGGTGAAAGACAACCACACATGGATGTTTCTCTCCCTCTCTGACTCTTCTCCCATCCCCTCTGTAAAGTAATAAAACAACAGCAGCAACAACAAAAAAACTGCCAATAAGTGATATACATTAATACATTGCCTTTGGAAGTAGGCATGTTCTTTTAATATAAAGAAACTAGAAAAGAAATAATTAATTTCCAAAGTCACAGTGGTAAGAGCAAGACTAATATATGAAAGAAAAGTTATTAGTCCCAGGTTCAAGTTCTTATACATTAGTATAAACTGAACCAGGTACTGAAAATCTTACGTGAACATAATTTGGACTAATGAATATAATTAGTATAACTTCTCTAGTGTAGTTTCCATTTAAAAATTGAATATTTTAGGAACCATGGACATGGACAACAGGTGGGATTGACTTTGGGGGGAATGGGTGGGTGGGTGGGGGGACAGAGGGGAGCAAAAAGGGGATGGATGTAATACAACAACAATAAAATTAAAAAAAAAAAAAAAGAAAAAGAAATTGAATATTTTTTCTTACTCTCATGGATTTAGATGAAATTTTTCTTGTGTATGCTACAATTTTAGAATATTTAATAAAAAACTCAAACATTTTAGGAAAACTAGGGAGGAAAATATTTTCTCTGTACAAAGAGTCTATTTCTAATTGGTAAGAACAATTCATAATTAAAAAAAAATTTTGTGATAATCTCCTTGGTTAGAGCTGTTCAGACACTCTGGTGAATTTCTTTAAGGGATTTTATGAATGGGCCACCTACATTGGAATTGGATTGAATTATTATATGAATTCTAAGTTCCCTCTAAAGTTAGGACTATGAAAAACTGTAATTTGGTTGCAAGATATATAGATAGTTCATCAAAATACATTTTCAGATATAACACAAAACCTTGGAAACACGTAGGGAAAGTATTTTTGGTACAGTGGCCTAAAATTTTGCCATGTTAGAGTCTGCATACTAACTTCCTGTTTGCTTAATAACCCTCATACTCTAGAACCCAAATTTAAATCTCAAGAGTGATAACTATTCAGTTTGTGAGTAAAGAGGAAACTGGCCAGTGGAAGAGACTGTATCCTAAAATCTTTAATTTTCTTAACTACAAATTGTATCAAGTAGAAAGAAAAAATTTTAAGTACCACTCCAGAGCCATTTCCTGGATTCAGGATTATGAAACCACAATATTGTCAATTCTGTGATTCACCTTTTATTATAGTTTCTTTCCACTTGTTTCCTTTCTAACGTTCTACAATGATAATTGGACAAGAGTTCTAATTGAAGTTACCTGCAGGGTAAGTCAGATGGTGAATTACTGCTAATGGTCCTGGTTATTAGCATAATGAACCTGGATGATTAAAATGATACTGATAAAGAAGGCCTCTTTGTCTAGATTTCCTTTGTTTTATCTTCCCAGGGCCAGAGCATTGGTAATAAAACCTCTCAGCCCTCCAACCCCACCAAGTTTAACACTAGTTTCAGCATTTGTGACTTGTTGATGTGTCTGCCTGCTTACATTAGCATAAAAAGGAGGCTTCATTTATATAGTAACCTTGACTCCCATATTCATTGTGTGTTGAATTAGAGAATGAATGTTAAGTAAAGTGTTGATCATTTTACAGAAGCAGAAAAGAAAGTAGTCTAGTAATTCCCCTTATTATTCCAAATCATAATTGATGATTTTGGTAACAATTTTAAAAATTAAAAGTATAGCACCCAAAGGATACCTGAATAGAGAGTTATAACAATGTTGCTTTACTGTAATTCATTGAAAAATATTATAGACCATGTGCTGCTGTCTTACTAAAGAGATTTCCAGATTTTTGGTTTTTAATGTATTTTAGAGGTTCCTACACAGATTACTCAATTATAAAATTTTTGCCATATTATTTTAGCATAAAAAGTACAGTGTTCTCCCAGATCAAGAGTACATGTACTTCATACAATCTATATTTCTTTATTGTATCATATCATGGATCTTAGTGTGAATGTGCATATGTGTGTGTGCTCAAAAGGATAAAGAAACATATTTTAGTAACTAGAACATTTTTTAAACAAAGAATTTAGAAGCAGAAAATTGTGTATGAGTTTCGCCTCTGGCACTTACAGATTGAGGCAAGACTTTGCTCTCCTTCAATGAAAAAATAACTGTTGAAACAATTTTTAAGAGAATTAAATGAAATGTACATGAAAGACTGAATACCTAACATTAGGTAGGTCTCCCAATTGGTGTTTAAAACAACAACAAAAGAAAACAAAAACAATGGTATTTTCATACTATTATAGTGTTTAGCTCCTAGACAAGTCCCTTCTGAGAAATCACATTTTATGACAGGAATTTGAAGACTCCAGACTACTCAATAGTCTTACCTTCTCTCACATATTTATTTTTCAGTCTGTTTAGTCTATTACTTCTAATCATTTTTTCCCCTTTTTTGCTTGTTCAATAAGTTAATTGTCTTTATCTGAAAAAATTTCATAGAAAGTTGTTGTCTGGTTTATTAGCTTTCAGCAGCTCATTCCTGAACTCTTTGGAAGCTTACTTTCTTCTGAGCTTCCTGATCTTTCTTCTGGGCAAGAGATATTTTGAGACCATTCCACCTCTTTTAACCTTCTTAGGCTTGCTCTCATAGACCAGATTCTCTTGTATAGCATTGTGAGCTGTGTGATACATACCTCCACCATGTCTAGAGTTACGATGCTCTTTACGTATTCAGAGAATTGTCGCCTGTAAGCACCTTCATCATCTTCTGTTAGGTGCCGTGTATCGTCTACAATGCTCTGACCAATGATGTGCTTTTGATGATGTACTTCTGTATTGAATTCCCTTGCTTTCTGGATTATAACCAGGAATCTTTTGGTACTGTGAAGGATAGACACAGCTCCCTTTAGGGCTCCAAAAATTTTATTTCCACTAGTAGTTCTGGCAAGCCCTGTGTTCAACTAGTAGGTGAAGGCACCAGGTTGGCCATCAGTGCTTTCCACATTGTATTCATTTCCAGTCACCTCCACTTGACCTTCATAGATCTTGTCCATGCCAAACCTATTGGAAAACCTGCGGGCTAGCAGCTGGCCAGTGAAATATGCTGTAGTATGGTTTGTCAGGTCAACCTTCACTCCAGATGGGGAGCAAACTATTGTATTTCCTATATGGGCCTAACCAATCTGACCAATGATATTTTTGTTGGTTACCGGAACCATTATCTTAGATTTAAGTGTGTTGTACTTGTTTTCATCCTGGATTACCAAATGTTTCAGAGCACAGTCATCAGTTTTACCCTCTCGTTATTACCCTCTCGTCATCTTCTAAATTTCACTTGGTATCTCTTGAAGTAGGCCTTGTTTTTGATGACTTTCACAAACCCCATCCTGCGGCTGAGAGACCTCCATCCACAACTCACCACAGGCCTAGACCCAGCATAGCTGTGGCCTAGGGAAGCTCTACTCATCCATCTGCTCTACATCAGAGAAAAAATGTCCTCAGATATCTTGCTTTCTCTTAGCTTACAAATCCATTCACAAATCTTTACTTTGGCATTTATTCAATTTAGGTGACCACTGCCTAACACCAGAATTGATATAACAATCTGTGAAGTGGTGACCCTGTTTAGGATCCACTGGTGCTATTCTGGAGCAGCTGTGGGGCTCCATTGTCCACCGCCAAATAGAAGGACCCCCAGTGCAAGTTTGTTGAAAAAGAAAAGGGTTTGTTTATTTAAAGGTTATGCAGAGTTAGAATAATCCAGATTTCTGTCATTGAATCCCTTTCCCTTTAAAAAATACCCCAAAATGTGTAATCCTGCCTCCCTTTGCCAAACCAGGCCAGTTTCAGAATGTGCCAGTCAGAAGTACCATCTTTCAGAAAAGCATGTCTGTAGCTCAGCTTTCCTAGTCACTGTCCAGCTCCAGGCCCCCCTCAGGGATTAGCGTTGGCTTCAGGGTCTCCCAGCAGCTCCAGCAGCTCTGCTGCTGTCTCCTCCAGGCAGGCTTCCCAGCATGCCTCATTTCTGTTTTTTCATTCCTGGGAGACCTTGTGGCATGCTTTTCATCCAAGCCATGTGGCTTACATACCGAACCTCATCATGGTCCCTTCTCTTTCGGCCTGCCCTCATTTAAATGCCAGGCCCAGAACTTCTATGTGACCTCATATCTGCCTCGCACCCCCGCCCCCATTTTTGCCAGTTCCCCTGTGTCGTTTACCTTCTTTTGGCTGCCATCTTTAGTCAGGGCAAGAGGTCCCAGTGACACATGGGCATCTGGGATGGGTGTCCACCTTCCCTGGCTATGTTCCTAGTCACTATATTCTCTTAAAGTCATACTTTTGCCCTGTGAAGACCAGCATTCCTCTACCCTTCAAGAAAGGCACAGCTATTAACTTGCCATTGTTATGCAAAGTATCTTAAGTACTGTATCATCCACTTCCCCCTTCCCCAGTCAAGAGTTGTGGGGAATATGTTCTACTAGTTTCAGGGGACCCACACTCTGCACCATTACGACTGCACCTAGTCTCTTCTCTCCAAATTCCACCCCATCTAAAAATAAAAATTTGTACTGTGTGACCACAGTGCTATTTAAAAATATAAACCTGACCCTATTATTTGCCTTCTTAAAACTTTTTAATAACCTCCATTACCCTACAAAACAGTCCAATCTCCACATACAATTTTTCTCTTAAAAAATTGAAATTATCTTCTGGAGGACAGATCCCTTGTAGTACAGGCTAGGTGAGTGTTCTAGAAACCCATCTGTATCATTGCACCAGCTGGGGTTGTGGGAGGTTGTGTTGGGCTTCAATGAACTTTTTGGAAGACTTTCAGTGCATTTGCCCATTTCATGATTTACAAGTCCCTACTTACACCATGCTGAGTCTTCAGCAGTTTTTGACCAAAAATGGCATGTCCCCATGCACCACCTCTCTTTTCACCCTGTCTTACCCCGAGCCACTCAACTCTTTTTATTACCCCTCCATGAAAAAAAGTCCTCAAGGAAAAGGGAAACAGTTTGCCGATGTGGGAGAGGTGAAACCAAAAAAATGGCAAAAACACTAAAAGGCATGAAAATCGATGATTTCAAAAACTTTTGAGCAGTGGAAAAGAAATCTCCAGAGGTGCACTGAATCAAATGAAGAGTGCTTTGAAAGTGACTGAAGTTTAAATATGTAAGAATAAATACACAACTTTTAATCTAGGGTTTTATTTTATTTTATTTTTTGATCCCCTCCCTTGTATACAAAGCCTTTTATGACTTGTTCTCAGTCCTTTCTTCATCTACCACTACATGTATATTTCCTTGGCCTAGGTAATATACTCAATTAGATAGTGTGCACTCACTTGAATGTCTTAGAACTTTTTATTTCCTTACCTCAATGCCTATTTACCCTTTTCACTCCTTTCTTTCCACCTAACTCCTTCTAATCTCCATTTCCCAAACTGGTTTCAGTAGCACTTTTATGTGATCCAGTAGTATCATCCAGCCTGCTAATGAATACAAAATAGCTTAGTTCCTTTTCCCTGTCTTTCAACAGACAATAGAGGTTTTGCAGGGTGACACAGTATTTGATTCACAACTGGAGCTCAGTAAATATTTGTGGGATTAGTAATGAGTTTGGGTTAAAATCATATTTTCTTACACAGAAACTTATTATTGGAAACCATTGTGATTTTTAGTCCTGAAGAAAAATCCAGTACAGAATCATATTCTGAGTAACCTTATTAATAAGGTTTCTACTTGATTCTATACAAATAAGAAAGCATGTCTTAATAACTTTCAAGATACATTTATTGTAGAAATAGCAAACAACTTAACATTCATATGACAGCAACTCAATTTAGCTCTCTCTAAATTGCTGCTGAGCAGAACCAAACTTTAAAGCCAACAAAAATGTTGACATATCAATTTCTTATGAATTCATACATAGAATGAGGGAAATGGACTGCTTGTAAAATAACAATTGCCTGGCATAGTACAGTGGATTCAATTTTAATGAGTTAATGCCTAAAAGGACACCACAGGAAAACTAGTTTATGTAATTGTTCCATATAATTGGGATACTGTTATGGAAGCCCTAACTAGCAGTTACAAAATAATTTCCATTAGATTCTTGACCTCTGTTAACCTGTAAAGGATTTTGTTTTGTAGTCTTTTGGTTAAAGTATATGTTTCCTTCAACATTCTAGTTTTAGTTAAGTTTTAGGATAAAACGTATACACATTTCATTGTGTATATGTTTACATAGATTATGTATATGCAGTGTACATACATATATCATAAACCTTTTAAAATTGAAATTGAAATATTTTAGTGAACATCTAAATAATTCAACAGTAATATAAATGTACCACAAAAGAGTTGGTCAAGAACAAATAGTAACCCTGTGATCAAGTCGAAAGATAATTTTAAAAGGGTGAAATTTAACAGATTGTATCAATTGGGTCAGAATTTAGTGATGAGAAATGGAAAACACAGCCAACAGTGATTTTAAAAAACAAGAGTAATATCCATCCTACCACAAGAAATTCAAAACAAAACAAACAGTTTTCTAGTTCAAAGTCATAATCAGTGTTTTATTTTATTTTTCTTTCATAACATCATTTCAAGCTGCAGACAATATATTCATTTTAATGATCAGAATAAAATGGTCAGCACAGAGCCATTGTATCTGCTCCTTTCACTGAAAAAGTATAATTTTCCAGAAGGTCATCACATGTCTGAAGTATCTCATTGACTGTAATTTTTCCTAAGGTTACAATTAGCTGCAAAGGTGTTATTAAAAAAAAAAAAAAAAAAAAAAGCATTTGCATTTCCAAGTCAACATCAATAGGTAGGCAAGGGAGAGAGGGGAGCAAATGGATTGTGTTTTAGCCATAGTTGTATGATTGAATGACTTCATGTTCTGTTTTATACCTCACTTATAGAAAAGGGGAATTATTTGGTGTGTGGAAGCAAGATGGGGACAAGAATGCCATTTAAGCATTTTTAACATTGCTGATTATGTACTCTTTTCATAGCAACGTGTTTCATGTCCTTTTCTTGAAACCATAAATATGTAAATTCTTAGTGAGAATTGTAGGTCTCTACTTAAGTCTTGCTTCACTCTGTCTACGTGAAGGTGAGTTGCCTGCGCCCAGCACATTATCTTACTTTTCCAAATGGAAGTGTCTTTCACCTTTCAGCCAAATTGTGCTTTTTTAAATACTTCATTCTCATTGAGATTTTGCACATAGAGCATATTAAATATCTTGATGAATTAAAGGTGGCTGATGGAGACTATTGCTCATATGAGGCACATGGAAAACAAGCATGTAGAAAGACCTGCTGGGTCCCCACTCAATAGGAGGCAGGATGAGTAGCAAGTATACAATCTGCCACCATTAACTATTCCACTCTGGGGTGGCTCAACTGAAATCTGGAAGGGCTGAATATCAGACACCAGGAGCTGAGGAGGCTTTAAGTTATGTTTCTGAGGAAGACCTCACTCCTACTTTGGTATACCGTATTGTCACTCACTGACAGCTCAGGGTTGTGGCTAGAAGTAGCCCTCAGCCTTTCTTTGCTGTGTCGGAAGGCCTGAACACAAACACTTTGGGGCGCTAAAGGATATAGTGAGCCAGTAGAAAATTCACCACATAAATGATCATTGCTGGGGAAGCAGCTGTGCCCCTCCATGGTAAAATCCTGGACCTGGGATACAGGGCTAGCAATCGACTGGGATCAATCATCTAAGTATTGGGCAAGAGCTTGCTTCAATAGAGTATTCAAGGAGGCAACCTTCTGAGAGGCCAGGCTGCAGGAGGTCAGTGAAGTTGGGAGAAAACAGGAAAACAGTGTATTGCGATATTGTATTATTTTAAATGGCAGTTTAAATATAATATTTTAACTCGTCTTAATTATATATTCCAGTTACAAATCCTGGTAAGAATTGGGATATTTCTGTTAAAATGGCACATGATTTGATTTCTCTGACAATTTTTAAAAATGTATTACAAAAGTGCACTAAAATTATATTTCTGGCATCTGAAAAAGCTGACAGGTTGTGATGCTCATATAGTAGAGAATAAAATAACTCCTATGTTATACTAACGAAGTTTAAAAGAGAAAATAGCCCTGGCTGGTGGCACAGTGAATAAGGCTCCGGCCTGCAAACCAAAAGGACACTAGTTTGATTCCCCAACCAGGGCACATAACCAGGTTGCAAGCCAGGTCTCCAGCCAGGTCTCCAGCTGGAGGCAGGTAAAAGGCAACCATACATTGATGTCTCTCTCCTTCTCTGCCTCTCTCCCTCCCCTCTCTCTAAAAATAATAAAATCTTTAAAAGAAAAAGAGAAAATAACATTTTCTGCTATAGCATTTAGAATTAAACCACTTTTTACTTAGAAACAAATATCTTGAGTTTTATTATACAATTTAGATGGTGAGATAAATTAAAAAATGATCAAATTTATAACTACTGCAATTTTTAAAAACTTGGAAAATGTTATTGAAACAGTTGCTTTTCTGCAATTTATGCAATTCCTTTAACAATTGTATCCTTTTTAGTTCTAATTTCCAATTATACTTTGAAATTTTAACTATATATATATATAATTATATTTATTTCTACATATACATTTCAAGCAGTGCCATATTTCAGTGACATTCCCAGAAGGAACATAATTTTTAGTACCTCAACATAAATCAAAATTGCCACAGAAGCAGCACTGGTAATTACTTCAGATAGTAACTCTAGGTAGAAAGATGTGACTAAAATTCTTAGCTCAAAGGGAATGGTCTCTTTTACAAATAGATACTTTCTTTTTGAATACTGAATCATATTGCAGCATCTTATTAAATTCTTAACTCCTTGGTAATGTTCCTTTATAAAATGCCAGACATAATTAGGAATTAGAGAGGTTTATCATTTATGAGAATGAAACCATCCATCTCTATAGAAAATGTCCAAACCAGTCACAAAACCACGATACAAAAACGAAAGAAAGAAACAAACAAAAAGGCCTAGCAATCTTGTAAACCAACCCCCAGTCGAACTGAGCAGAGATTTTCCAGGCTACACTGATGTCACCCCACAACGAGTTAGACCTCAAGCCATTAGGCTTGGTGCCCATTGTCATAAAAGACTGTAGAAATGAATGTACCAGGCTCCCATTTGTGCTGTTGTGAGAAAGGAATCTGTCCTGTCCCTGCCTAAAATCATCCTTCAGTGCTCTTTGGCTTCTGTTCTTCATCTTCCCAGAAACTTGAACGCATCAATCATACTTGTCTGTCTTACGCATTCCATCAATCTCTCTGCACTTTGAGTCCCATTGACCTTCAAACATGCTTGTCTTTTAGTTTTACAAGAAAAATAAAACTAAATCTACACCTTCAAACACAAAATTACAAATCCTGTTCCCGAGCCATCTCAGTTTTCATTTCATTTTCATAGTCATGTAAAAGTTCTCCATTTCCTCTCCTCCCAGGACACACAGATTTCTTTCAGTAGCTTAGGTGCACTGCACTTCTTCACACCACAGGGATTTTGTCCTCAGTAATGGTTCCCTCTCCATTGATTCCCAGTGCACATTACCCATCGACCCTTCGTCTAAATGTTCTTTAGATACCAAATCAAAGATCATTTGCTCAGAAAAATCTAATTTTAATTTTGTATTATAATCCCATTGAATGTATTTTTGTTTTACTTTCACCATTCCTGTAGTCTGCAATCACCATTTCATCAGGGTGCTTTTCCGATTTCTGTCTTCTTAACCAACAGCAGTAAGATCCATAAGGATAAAGATCTGTTTCTGTTTCTGCTCCTCTAGAATCTGGTGTTCCCTGCAGTGGCACATAGTAGGCACTGAGCAAATATGGCAATGTGTAGTTCCAAGTCAGATTCCAATGAGTGAGAAATTATTAATTTGGTTCATTTATGCAGATACAGCATTTTTTCCAGGAATGTATCAACACAATGTGGAGATTTCACACTAGGAAGTTTTTAATACAGTCTTGAAAATAGAAGGCCTATTACTAATCTCAAACCAAATATCTTTAGTATACTTTTGGGAATGGGAAAATACCAAAAAAAGAAAAACCTCCTAAAATTTCATTAGAATAGCATATATTTTTAATGCTTAGGTTTTGTTCATCCTTGAAGGTAGAAATATACTTGTATAACATTTCTGGAAACTTTAATTTGCACACAACAAGAGTGTACAGGATTTTATGTAAATAGCCTGGAAGATGTAATGGAATTTAAATCTTAAATAGGTATACTGTGAGTCAGTGAAATTATGTGTTACTTTTCAGTGGAGAGTCTTCTCATCATAATTGATATTAAGATTTTTATATTTTTCTCTAATATTTCAGTCTAATAATCTGAAACAGTCTATAAAAGACTCAGAATTGTATTCTTACACAAAGAATTTTACATATAAAACATTTTTAGAATATATTTTTACTCTGAAAAATCTGATGTTTAAGTTTTAAAGAAAAAATATTTAAACTTATTTACTATTCTAAATGGATAGTAAACAAATATAGTATATAGTATATATTACATATATAATACATTACATGTTATATAATATGCATATTACATATAATATATTGCATGTATTATATTACATATATAATATCCCAGTGGTACATTTTTCTTATAAAAGCCTCTGTAATTTTAAAAATGATACATTCATATTATTTAGAGACATACTAACCTTAATAATGGGCACTAAATCTATAAATGTAAAAATATAATATACCCAGTATTTCAATGGCCAATGCTAAACTGAAATGTCACTGAATTATTAGGTTTTATTGATTTTTTAAAAAAATGTATGTAAATTATTATTTTTTTTTTTAGTTACAATTGACATATAATATTAGTTTCAGGTGTATACCACAGTGGTTAAACATTACATAACATACTGAATGATTCTCCCAATAAATCTCATACTGATCTGACACCATACATAGTTATTAGAATATTATTGGCTGTAGTTTCTGTGTTGTACTTTACATCCTTATGACTACTCTATAACAACCAATTTGTAATTTAATCCCTTTTGTAATTTAATCCCTTTATCTTTTACACCCATCCACCTAAACACCCTCCCATCTGGTAGCCATCAAAATTTTTCTGTATATGAGTTTGTTCCTCTTCTGCTTGTTCATTAATTTTGTTTTTTAGATTCAATGTTGATAAATATGTATTTGCTGCCATTTTATTTTTCATATTTTTATCTTTATTTTTCTTAAAGAGGACCCTCTAATATTTCATGTAATACTTGACAGTGATGAACTCCTTTAAATTCTTCTTGTCTGGGAATCTCTTTATATGCTCTTCCATTCTAAATTACAGCCTTGGTGGGTAGAGTAATCTTGGATGTAGGTCTTTGCTTTTTGTCACTTTGAGTATTTGTTGACAATCCCTTCTGGCCTACAAATTTTCTGTTGAGAAACCAGCTGATAGTCTTATGGGAGCTACTTTATAGGTTATGTACTGCATTTCTCTGAATGCTTTTAAGGTTCTCTCCTTGTCTTTAACGTTTGGCATTTTAATTATGATATATCTTGGTGTGGGCCTCTTTAGGTTCATCTTGTTTGGGGCTTTTTGTGCTTCCTAGACTTAAATAACTAGTTCCTTTCCCAGGTTAGGAAAGTTTTCTGTTAAGATTTTTTTTCAAATGGGTTTTCAATGTCTTGCCTTCTCTCTTTTCCTTCTGGCAGGTCCAACAGTGAATGTTGCTTGAATTTGTCCCAGAGGATCCTTACACAATCCTTATTTTTTTAGATTTTATATATATTAATTTTTTTTTTTTTTTTTGCTGTTTGAAGTGTGTGCTTTTTGCTTTCTTATATTCAAAGTCACTCTTGATTTTTTACTTCATCTACTCTGCTATTGATTTCTTGTAAATTAATTTTTATTTTGGTTAGTATATCATTCAATTTGGGCTGGTTCTTTTTTTTGGGGGGGTGTTCTATGCTCTTTTTTATGCTGTTAAAGTTTTCCCTAAGTCCATCTACTCTTCCCCTAAGCATTGAGCATTTTTTTTTTTTTTTAATTTTATTGTTGTTGTATTCCATCCATCCCCTTTTTGCTCCCCTCTGTCCCCCTCCCCATCCACCCATTCCCCCTAAAGTCAATCCCACCTGTTGTCCATGTCCTTGGTTCCTTTATACTAGGTTCTTGTCTAAGCTGCTCCCCTTCCTTGCCTCTGCCTCCCCTCTCCCCCTAACCCCTTTCCCTCTGACCACTGAAGGCCTATTCACTGTATTCATATATTTGGTTCTGTTTTGCTTGTTGTTAGTTTTGTTCACTATTGTCCCATAATGGGTGAGATCATATAATATTTGTCCTTTACTGACTGGATTATTTCACTAAGCATAATACTCTCCAGTTCCATCCATGTTGTTGCAAAGGGTACAAGTTCCTTCTTTCTTTCTGCTATATAGCATTCTTAAAACCAGTGTTTGTAACTGTATTTAGTAGCCTTCTTGTCTCCATTTTATTTATTATTTTTGTAGTTTTATTCTGTTCTTTCATGTGGGGCCTTTTTCTTTTTCTCCTCCTTTTAGCTGCTTCCCTGTGTTTGTGGCTATTAGGTAGCACTGCCTTACATGATGTGTGTTATGTAGGGTTCATTGGCACAGCCTCCGCAATCACCCACGTTGGCTACTTTAGGTGCATGATCCTTGTGGGTTATATATAGTTCCTGTTGTGGTTGAGCCTAGATTGCTGTTGGCACATCAAAGGGTGGAAAATACCCCCGTGTCAATTGGCTGCAAGGACTGTCTGTGACCACTAACCATCATGGATGATCAACTGTTTGGGGCCCACCCCACAGAGCAATACCCACATCACTGAGGCTTTGGCATGTGCTGACTCTATCCCTTGAATGTGCAGCTTATGAAGGTGATTGGATGGTGCTGCAACATGGTCCAAATTTGGCGACCAGGTGTGCTGGCTCTGCAGCCTTCCTGGAGTTGCAGGCCAAGGTCAGCTGCCACCTGTCTTCTGCTTGGGCCACCAGCATGGAGCTACAAAGCAATATGCATATGGCTGCTACTTGTGCTGGGCTTGGAGGTGGCCAGGTCAGGCCAAGCTGTGAACCAAGGATGGTTGTCACTAGTGCCATGCCTGGGACCACTTAGCAAGAGTTACAGGGCATGCTGAGGCCAGGTGCAGCTTTTTGAGAGATTTTAGGGAAGTCTGAAGTATGATCCATGACAGGCCATTTGTATAGAAAAGCCCCTGGAAACAGCTTGGGTTGGATCCATAATTTGTGTTTAGGCAGATCCTTAGGGAATCACCAACGTGGAGTAAACAGTGTGAGCCAGTTTATGGAGAGTCAGTTACGATGCCTTCCCATCAGCACTTCTGTCTGGGAGAAAGCTAGCCCTCTCTAGCCCTCCACCTGATGGCCAGATTCCTCCTGTATGTCCCTGATGCCTTTCAAGCTGGTGCCCCAGCACTGGTGCTCAGAGAAAGTGGGTCCACGTAAGTCCTTGTGTTGGTCTGTTAAGTGGAATTATCTGGAATTCTAGAAGCCTTTGATTTCATCTATAATCCCTGATGCTTTGTACAGCAAGAAGTATGGGGACTTCTCTTCCTGCCACTGGAATCTTTGGCTTGCAAGGCTCTGATGTGAGGCCAGACCCCTCACTCCTTAGGGGCTCCTCCATATCCAAGAAATCCCTCCCAATTTTTATCTGTCACATGTGAGTATAGGACTTTTACATTAGTGTTTCTACCCCTCCTGACCAGTCTTGATGTGGCTCTTTAAAATTTCCAGTTGTAGTACTTTTATTCAGCTAGATATCAGGTGGTTCTGAATAATGGTGGTTCTGTAGTTGTAATTTTTATGTGGTTGTGGGATGATGTACCACATTTATCTATGCCTTCCATCTTGACCAGAAGCTCATATTAAGAGGTTTTATATTTCTCTTCTGGATTTAAGTAATTTCTCCCAACTTCATTTGCCAGCCTTCCCCCTTTTGTTAATAACCATGGTATCTTTCAGTAAAACATGTTTGTTCAGGCACTGATGAACTCCTTAAGTCAGGGCTCCAAAGACTGATAATGGTGTGATGCTGAGCTTCACTGCTGCCCTTGAAGAAATAGTACAGAGGAGGCAAATGAGGGCAATCATACTGAACCTTAAATGAGCTATATTAAGCTATTGTTTTCTAACAGACTCTTCAAAGCACATCTTGTTACAATATTCCTGATGAGATATTCCAGCTTATTAGACAGCAAACTGTTACAGCAGTAATGTGGCCTCATTTAACAATATTAAATCCAAATGACTATCAGTGTTCACTGCTCCTCTTTGTCACAGTAATAACCTTTATTTCACATTTTAATATTTTTTCAATGTCAATGGTCTAAAAATTAATTCTGAGTTTTCTCTCAGAACATAGTGTAGAATATTTCACTTGTACCAGTGTGATACAGAGAAAGATTACTAAAGTATTTTTCAGAATGGAGAATGAGTCAAATCTCACTTGATTCCAAGTTAATGTAGAATTCGCTATTAAATAATTACTTGTTTTGTGGAATATTGTGATCAAAGCAGTTCTAACAATCATGAAATTAAAATATTTGTGGAAATAAAATATATAATTTCAGTTAATTTAACACTATTTGGACCTCATTAAGTTAAAATTGAAAATAAATGCCACAAATGACAAAATACACAACAATCTGGCTTTTTCTATGAATGAAAAGTCACAAACTCTAAATATATATTAAGTAGAATCTAATTGAAGAGATCTTTATTTAAAATCATCTTTGTAAATGATGAAAAGTGAAATGTCACATATTACCATCAGTATTAGAAATTAAATATTCATCAATCAAATATTACTGCTTGGCAGTATTTAATAAAGATATGGAGACATTCTAATTTTTCCCTAAAATATAGTAATAGTCATGATATGTTAAGACATATTCTAACCAAAAGATTGACATTGATGATATGCAGCAAACAAACATGTAATACAAAGAATACCTAGCTTGTGTGGTGCAGTGGATAAGCACCAGCCTGTGAACCCAAAGGTCATTGGTTCGATTCCTAGTCAGGGCACATAACCAGGTCTCCAGCCAAGTCCATAGCTGGAGGCAGGTGAAAGACAACCATATTGATGTCTCTCTCCCTTTCTTCCTCCCTCCCTGACCTTCTCTCTGGAAATAATGAATAAAATATTAAAATATATCTATATCTACGTCTAGCCCTTCTAGACATAGACTGTGGTAGGCCACGGTTTTTGTCTTGTATACAAATGATGCAGGAGCTTGCCTATGTAATATGAGTGTTGATGGTGAAATGCCAGGGCCCTTTCAGAATAATACATGTATGTTTTCTCATGATATCTCACCTAATTTCTCATAAGGAAATTATTAAAATCAATATTCCACATTAAATGTTTGTAGAAGACTAAGTTACAAAAGATTAGTGTTTCCAAGTTCAAAAAGCAGATTCTTTGTTCTATCACTCCCTCATCATTGATTTCAAAAACAATTTTCCCTATTTCACTATGCAGCCAAAATAACTGTAACAGTGATTCCTACTTCCCTTTAATCTCTATAATTCCATACATATATATCAAAATGTTTATCTCAATCTTTTATTAATTATTAATTAATTTTCTTAAAAAGTCAGATAAGTTGATGACACCAAGACAAAATATATTTAACTGAGTCTGGCAGACTACCTACCATTCTTTAGCAACTCAGTTTTTTTTCATATTGAAAATACTTCTAGAGAGCACCCAGGTGGTAAGTAGAATCTCATATAAGTCTTCTACTTTGCAGGAATATTTGATCAAATTGGTGTCAATTAAAAAAATTATAATCATATGCTTGTCTTCATTCCAAATAAGATTAACCATAATTACAACAAAATGTACACAAAAACAAATTGAAGAATTTTTTTTTTAAATGTGAAAATTACATAGCATTTTAATTTGAAGGAAAGTATGAAAATAAATAGTAAAATAGTAAAACTGACTGGGAACCAGAACTATTAAGTATCATTAAAACTGTAAGAATTTCTAATCCACCTCAAAATAATAAAACATTCAGTCTGGAAAATACATTTTTAAAAACTTTCCCAGGTTATTCTGATATAGCTGGTCTCAGCCTTTAGAAACCAACTAAAGTTTCAGTTTTTCATTATACATGTAGAAAAATTATTTTTTTATTTTCCTTGTACAAAGTGTCAGTTGTTTTTGATTATATTCAACACTTTTTAAATTATACAAAATCCTTCTAGACTTTAACATTGATTATATAGAATTACTTTAATCTAGTACCTTGAATAGAATTTGTCCCATATGTCTATTGCAATATATATTACAGTCTCCCTAAGTAAATTTTGGAAATAAAAAAGGGAAATGTATGAATTAAATTGGTAGGAAAACTCCAATACATATTATAATTACAAACTTTTGGAAGGATTGAGAGAAACCAAATAATTGGTGTGACTATATTTAACTAAGAGACATGGTTCATCTCTGTTTGTACTAGATACCTATAAAAATAATTAATAGGGATTAAAACAAATAATTGAAAATGATGCCATGTTTATGTATCCAAAAGTTTACACTCACATGAATTTCATTAATACATGAACAAAACAATAAAAAGTAAGTGAAATTCCAAACAATCATGGATTAGTGTGATTACCTGTAGTCAGAGAAATTGTTAGAGTGATGTATTCTTTACTTTTTAAAGCTTTTTGGAAATGGTAATTAGAAGACTTGTTAATGACTTGTTTTTGCCAAATGCACATATTTTGTGTTATTTTGGAATAGACCAGAGTTATGAATGATGAGAATGCTTATGGAAATGATAGATTATCCCATATATAGTCAATTGAGTATCTTTTTTAGCATTTTATTTATTTTAATGTTTCCATAGTAGCTTGAGATGAATAATTTTTAAAAGAAACCATTAAGTATTTAATTTTTTAGATATCTCATTATATGTAGCTTGTTGTATCAGGAATTAATATTGTGAACTATACAATAATTTTTTTAAAATAGGAAATCTTTGAAATTTTTATTTAAATTCCTATTGTCCTATCATCTAATAGTCTAATTAAACAAATACACATTAAGCTTTTTACTGGTGAATAATGCAATTTCTTTAGAGATTCATAAGTCCAGTACACTGGTCTAAATACAGACATTACAATGAACCCAAAGTTAAATATTTTTAGTATGTTACTCATTCTTACTAGCCAGAACTGATTTTAATGCCAAGAATTATAAACAATTATACTACCCTCTCCTCTAAGCTATTAATCCTGTAAATAGTGACAATGCCTTAATATGATTATTGTATAATTATTAAAGACCAGCCACCTTCACCTTTGCAAGGTTTGTTTGTTTGTGCTAGGGTTTTTTGTTTGTTTTTTTTTCATGCTAAGACTCTCCATTTTCCACTGCTTTTGGAATCACAGAATCCATTGCCTGTCTTGAATAAAGTAACTGTGAAATTACCATTTGAACCAGAAAGCTTTCTATTGACCCAGAGATATAAAATTAATCCCTCCACCAAATAATGGTCTTAAAGCAGACCAGAATGCAATAATGTTAAAAATATATATAAAAACACACCTAATTTTCCTTTAGTTTATGGCTTACAGATAGGAAAAACAGACAATTTTTTGTCATGGAACATGTTCAACTTTTCTTTTTATTATGTGTACCAACAGTGCTGTTTACAGTACCCATGGCTTACTATGTGTTGCATATAAAAAATATTCTTTTATTACAGGGTTTAAAATGAATACCAATAATTTGACCTTCAAAATATTTCACAACCCAGCCAAGGCAACATAACTAGATTGCAAGCCAGGTCTCCAGCCAGGTTTGTAGCTGGAGGCAGGTGAAAGGCAACCATACATTGATGGTTTTCTCCCTCTTCCTCTCTCCCTTCCCCTCTCTCTGAAAAATAATAAATAAAATCTTTTAAATTTTTTCATGAGATAAAAAATATTTTAAATATGTTTATTAAGTGTCCAGCTTTTTTTAAAAAAAGATATTTCTCTATTATGCAGTGCTTAATTGGTTACACATAGTATTCACTCTTATTTTCATTAAGTAAAAATGCTATGCATTATTGCCCCAAGAGCTCAGATTTAAGACCCAAAGAACTATTATAACTATGAAGGAATTTGAAAGTACATGGGACTTTGTTTTATTGCAATATAAAGTGGCCCATAATATCTCACTGATAGGTTTAATTGTTCAGGCTCATTAATTTCTTTGGTAAAGTGTTCTTTCAGGTTTTGAAACCGAAGGACTTAGAATTTTAAAAGAAAGTAGGAAAGTGAAAATGCACAGCAAATGTTTTGTCATTCTCTACAGGAATTAAATAAAACTTTTTCATTCTGAAACAAATATAACTACGTGTATTTCTCATGCAGCTGCCAAACTGAACCGTGACATGGCCAATTCATTCTTTGCAGCTGTCTTCATGATGGATCCACAAGTTCTGTCCTGTCTCAGCTGGAATTTTTTTACCCACTTAAGTTAGATGATTCAGGTGACTCACACAAAAGCTGCCTGTTTACTGACCTAGTTAAATGACATGCTTACCTTTGTAGAAACAAACCATAATCCCTCTTCCACACACTGAAACACACACCTTAACAAATCTGTCAATCATGAGAGCGGAAGGATTCTATATTGTCTTTTGTACTTAACTAGACAAAAGCAATAATGGAAATAAGGAAAACTCTCTTTTTCAGACATTGGACATCTCATCTAGTCAGGCACTGTCAAAAGTTAAGAAGATAAATTACCTTTTGTACTTCTTAAAAGTACAAACAACATAAGTTAAAAATATGAGCCAAAAAATAGATGTAATTGGTAGACTTTTAAAGATACTAAGAAAGTCCAGTAGTCATGTTGTATGCATTCTAAGCAGATGTTTTGTTCCATATTTTTTAACAGGAACTCTATTATCAACAATTAAATTCTACCACTTACTCTTCCTTTTAAAAAGCTAAGAGCAGTGTTCTCATTCTGATGTGAATGTTCTGAAAGGCCAGACCTCATCAGTTCTAAGCAGTGGTCTGCACACTGTGCATAGAACATCACAGCACTAAATGTTCCTTTGTATTTCATTAGAATGACTGCTTCTTTCCATTTATCTATGAAGTAAAAATTGCATTCTTCATCTCTCTACAATGATTTCATTATCACAAAATAGTTCAGGTTTCATTTTTCTGTTTGTCTCCTACACTATTGCTGTTTTCTAAAAATTTTAAACATTCAAAACTATAATTATATAATTCTGTATAATATATCAAAATTGTTATGATAAAAAACAAGTACTATGAGCACTGCTATAAGCTATCTTAGTTTTATGGAGCATTATTTACTATTATGTGAGAAAATATAATGATGAAAGATTAATTTTTCTTCAATTAATGTCCTTCATTTTATCCAACATTAAATTCTAATTTATTGAATAATTTCTTGTTGATTCAAATAGTCACTACCACTAGCTTCATTTAAGTACATGATAACACATTATTTCTAATGATGAGTTCCTCCAATCCAAGTGCATGTGGACAATGGCCATGATTGTTACTTGACATAGGACACAACAGAATATACCTGAACTAGAAATGGCAGATAAAACTAGATTGGGATTATTTTAATTGTGACCGAACTTTCAGAATTATAGATCATGGCTAGTGAATCCTCTAGGGATATTTTACCTATAAAGATTTTCTTATATTTCATTTTAACTTTTAATACTTTAGTCATCATAAGAGATGACCAGTTCCTTGATTATAGTATTGCGTTTTAATTGTGTATTTTTTAATGCTATTAGAGCAATATTAACTGTATCTTGGGTCCAGAGTATAAAGATTATAGCTATGCCCCCAATGTGAAAATTCAGAACCTTGATAGATGCATGGCATACTTTGAATAAATAGTTTAAAAATTGTTGATGATATAGCTATCCATTTTCTTTTACTGGTTTCTGAAAGGAAACATAACAGACAAAACATCTTAGAGTTTGGGCATTTGCTTTTAGAATATTAAAATTCCTAGAAAGCTTATTCATTTTTATGTAGATATGGTTATATATTTTTTGAAATTCAAATGAGAATTAATAATTTTGATCTAAATTTGCTCTTTCTGCAAATAGTGCAATTCCTTCAAAGGGGACATTCCACATTCCATAAAATACAGTAACACTGAATAATATAACTGAGCTTAAAAACAAAATTTAAGCAATCATTTCTCTGAAAAGTGTAAGGTATTGTCAACTTGCAGAAAAATAATTTAAATCTACACAAATTATAAGGTGCTAAAATGTGCATTTCAATATCAATATTGTATATATTGATATTGGAGCATCATAATTTTTCGTAAGTTATTTTGTTTCCTCAGAAAATATTTGTCAAGTTAAACTTCTGGCAACTTCACTGAATTTGCTTAGTATTTCCAACAGATTTTATGTAGTGTCTTTAGATATTTCTATACATAATATTTCACCTAAAAATAGTAATAGTTTTACTTCTTTTCTCAAGAAGATGTCCTTTTTTTAAATTTTTGCATAATTGCTATGGCTAGAACTTCCGGTGCTCTATTGAATAAGAGTAGTATGTATGTATATCCTGACCTTGTTTCTGACATTACAGAAAAAACTTTCAGCTTTTCACCATTGAGTATATTAGATTTGGAATTATGAGAGAGATATATAAAATATCATCTTAATTATGTTGAGATGCCTTCCCTCTATACCCATTTTGTTGAGAGTTATTACCATAAGCACGTGGAATTTTTTCAAGTGCTTTCTTGCATCTTTTGAGATTAGTATATGATTTTATCCTTTATTTTATTAATGTGGTATATCACATATATTAATTTGTGGATGTTGAAACATTCTTGCATCTTGGAAAAAATATATTGTGTGAGTATAATATATAATAATTTTAATGTATTATTGAATCCAGTTTGCTAATATATTGTTGAAGATTTTTGATTATCAAGAATATTGGCCTTTATTTTCTTTTGGGGGGCTTCCTTGTCTGATTTTGTTATCAGCATAATGCTATCCTTGTAAAATGAGTTTAGAAGAATTTGAGAAGGATTGGTAATAATTTTACTTTGAAAGTTTGGCAGAATTCACCAGTGAAGCTATCTGTTCTGGTCTTTTTGAGGGGGGTGGGGAGCATGGGTAACTGATTTAGTCTCCTTACTAGCAATTGGTACGTTCAGGTTTTCTATTTCTTTATGATTCACACTGAGTACATTTATGTTTTTTAGGAATTGATTCATTCCTTCTAGGCAACACAATTTGTTGGCATAGTATAATTTGTCCATTGTAGTCTCCTTTGATCTCATGTGTTTCTTTGGCATCAATTATATTGAATTTTCTCTCAATTTTTAATTCTTTTGTGAGTCCTCTTTTTCTTGGTGAGTCTTGTTAAAGGTCTGTCAATTTTTTTTTGTGTTCAAAGAACCAGAATTTCGTTTCATTGATTTCTCTTATTTCATTTTAGTTTCTATTTCATTTATTTCCATGCCAACCTTTGTGATTTCTTTTCTTCTATTCACTTTGGACTTTGTTTTATTTCTTGATGTAGATAATTATTGCTATGAACTTACCCAGGACAACTGCTTTTGCTACATACATTAATTTTGCTATGCTGTATTTACATTTTGTCTGAAGGTGTTTACCATTAGGCTAACATGGAACCACTTATATTTATGACAGTCTATTTTAACTTTGTAATAATTTAAGTTTAAATGCATTTTAAAGCTCTACAATTTTTTATTCCTCAACCTCATTATGTCTGTGATATTTTTATCATGTGTATCTCTTAATTATGTAGTTATTAATTTTTTCTACATTTGTTTATAACCTTCATAACTTTGAGTAATATACCATCTTTATAACATTAGATCATTGTGAATTTTACTATGGATTTACCATTACTAGTGAGATCTATATTTTCATATTTACCACCTTTTTTTAAAGCTTAAACATATCTTTTAAGGCCATTTACTTGGTGATGAACTTCTTTAGCATTTCTTTGCTGGGAACTTTTTCTCTTCTTCAAATCACATAGGATATTTTGAGTTGTAATTTTTTTTTTCCTTTAGCACTTTAAATATTGTGCACTCCCTCTGTACTGTAAAGTTCTCCTGAAAATTGCTGATAATCTTATGGGACTTTTCTTCTATGTACAAGTTATTTTTCCTGCTACTTTTAAGGTTCAATTTTAAATTTAAATTTAAATTTTATTGTTGTTTTACTATATCCATCCCCTTTTTCCTTCCCTCTGTCCCCTTCCCCACCCACCCACTCCCCCCAAAGCCAAGCCCACTTGGTGTCCATGTCCATGGTTCTTCCATACCAGTTCCTTAACTACACTGCTCCCCTTTTTTGCCTCCTCTCCCCTTAAGACTCAATTTTTATCTTTAACTTTTGACATTATAATGTTTCTTTGCAAGGGATCTTTGGGTTCATCTGCTTTGGAGCTCCCTGGGCTCCCTGGATCTGGATATCTGATTGCTTTAACCAGTGTAGGGAGGTTTTCAGCCTCATTTCTTCAATTAAATTATGTGCCCCTTTCTGTCTCTTTCTTCAGGGACTCCTATGAGAATGTTAGTTGACCTTATGTTTTTCCATGAGTCCCTTAACTCCCCCTTTTATTCTCTGTTCTGATTACATGAGATCCACTGCCCTCTCTTAAATTCACTGATCCTTTTTAGTGCTTCATCTAGACAGCTGTTAGCACTGTCAAATGTATTTCTAGTTCAATTGTATTCTCAGCTCTGTAACTTCTATTTGGTACTTAAATTTTCTCTTTGCTGAAGTTATTACATGTTCGTCCATCCTACACCCAAGATTGGTGAGCATTTTAATTACCATTATTTTTAACTTTTATCAGTCAAAAAATTTACCTTTATTTAATGAAGGACTTTTTATAAGGTTTTGTTTTGTTAGTTTGGAACATATTCCTGTACTTACTCATTTTTCCTTGACACTATGCTTTGGTTCTATGCATTAGATAAAACAATCAGCTCTCTCAGTCTCGATGGAGTGGCCTTAACTAGGAGATAAACCTTATTTCATTCAATGTCTCTTAAACCTTTATGATTATCTACCTATTTTATTTTTAGTGGTTCTCAGTAGATGAGAGTATGTCAAAGCCTATCACTACGCTAAGTGGGAGGACTTAAGTTAGCACACAGGTTCAGGCTGATACCTCTGGCAGTAGCTTTGAAAGTGCAAACCCATATAGTCTGTGGGATTATAAATGTAAGTCCCACTGGCCAAGTGCACCAGGTAATCTAAAGGTGTCCCCTGGATTGTAGTCACAAAAATTCAGGCACCAGAAAAGTGTATTATTACTTTTTTTCGAGGAGACACTGGCAACCAGCAACAATAGAACATAAATGTAGTGTCCACCAGCCTCTGTCTCCAGAATGCATAGTAGTAGTCCTCTAGATATGTGACAGAACAGTAGTTTGACCCCGATACTGAAGCTCCAGTATGGATAAGCAAATAGGCTTCTTTCAGAGATTGGGGTATGTTTTAATCTGTTATCTGCTCAGTGCTCTGGGATGGCCAAGAATTGTTTCTCCATTTGCTACCGTTCCATGGGGCCCAGGAACACAAGCTATGCTGACTGCCAGAGGTAGGTATCAAGGGGCATTTTCTGGAGGGCAGCCACAAAACATGGGGCACCACATTTCAAATCAGGGTACGATAGATAAGCTCCTCTCTTGGAGATGCTGACACTCTAGAGACAGTAGAGGTAGAAGGCAAAGAAAGTATGTGCACTTTGAGGTGTACGGAAAGGATGACCGTCAGTTCTTAGACTGTTATAATTAGAAGCCTAACCCTCAGACCATAACTATAAAGATAAGTTACTAGGCCTTCTCATATATAGGCTGGAGTCCTGGGTGTGTTGCCTTTCTGTGTCTTGCAGTGGTAGCTATTTAAGAAGTTTTTCTATTGGTTTCAGTCCTATGGGATCATCAAGCATAAGCCCAATTGGCCACTGTAGCCTGGCATCTGAAGTGCTCCCTGGATAGCAGCTAGAGAAGGGTGCACGTTCCTTTCAGGACATATCAGCTACCTGGAACTAGGCCCAGGGAGAACAGAAGCAAGGTACCTGTGACTGGTATGTGGCTAAGACAGAGTGCACAGATGGTGCCCACCAGCCTCCATCCTGGAGGGGGTCTCAGCAGGGCTCTGGGTGTATCTTAAGCTAGATGCCTTCTTCTGTAGCCAGTGCTTTAAGATGACCTAATGAGCTTCTTTTACAGGAAGTCTGGGCACCTCTGAATCAGCTGCTTCTGCATCGGGCACTGGGGTGAATGAGTTTGTGTGCTCCAGGCCTTTAAGGGCTGTTTGTCATTTTACCATACCTTTGTGGGTCTTGTGGACCCAAGTCCAGTTGCTTTTAAAACCTTGATTTTTGAGGACTTGTCTCTCAGGTGTAGTGTTAAAAGTTGGGGTATTCCACGTGGGGTCAAAACATTTACTCCTCAGGGTAAAGCTTCAAGTTTAGAGTTCCCTTCCAATGACTGGTTCCCATGTTGAAAAGCAATGCATGGTAAGAATGTGTCACTGCCTCTCCTACCCAATTCAAGGTGGATGTTTCTCATTCACCTGATATGTAGGAGTTACTCAGCTAGTTTTTTAGGATTTTTTTTTTTCCTCCAGAGGAAATTGTGTATCCATGGGAGGTGGTGAATACAGGACCCTTTTATGTTGCCATCTGAAGAGGAACTTCCTATTTTTAACTGAAGAAAATATCCTTAGAGAAGTTCCAGAGGAGTAATTTTGCATACTCTCTCATGCTAGCATTTATTTCCATATCTGTTTATGAAATTGTTTTGTCATTGGTCAAGAGTTACTTCTTTGTGATAAAATTCAGCAGACATTTCTTAGCAGCCATATTTGTGAACTCCATTGTAGCAAAAGCTAATTCCATTTACTTCCTCTTGAAATGTTTTGTACTCCCTCTTAGAAACCATGATGTTTTGGCTTCATTTATAACTCACATTTGCAACATTCCTCCTTTTGTGTTCCTTCACTCTATATTATTAGAGCAGAAGAGTAGAGGTAAAGGACAAATCTTCTAGAATAAAACTGTTTGAGGATATGGCCCATGACTTCCATTTACTTATTTCTTCATTTATTAAAATGTTGATTTTAATATTGTTCTTACATTGCAAGTCTGTTGTAGATAATTATTAAATAAAATAAAATTTGGCATTTTGTTATAGTTCATTACCTTTAAATATTCTCTGTCACAAGAATTATAAAATTATTCATATTCATATTTCTGAATTCCAAGTATGCACCTGAATTCTGAATAACGTGTTGGAAATTCCATATTCTTGAACTCAAAATATCACTTTTCCTAAGTCTACCCTCTCCTTATGCCAGTTTTATACCTGTTTATGGGATCACTTGTTAACAAAATTAGAAATGTAAATGTTATCCTTGAACTCCACATCTTGACTCCAATCTAGTCCATGAATCTGTAGTATTCTTTTGTTCCTCATTACCAAAATCCAATTTATGTCTTTATTATTCAATATTCTCATGACCATAACACACTCTGCCAAATGAATCTCACAATACAACTCTAATTTACTAAAGTTAATTTATATTTTTACTAAAATTCCTTCTCTTGTTTTTCAAGATTTTTTATGGTCCTGATTACCATTTCTATTCTTATGTTGTATGACTTCCCATAATTGTTACTGGCCAGATGTCCATGGCTTTTTGCACATATCTTGAGTTTTCCAATGAAGGAGTTTGCCACTTTCCTTCTATCATAAAATTTCCCGGGAATATCTTCCTATATAGTCATTATTTTCTCCCAATAAAAATGGCGTATGTCCGTCAAGTTTATACTTCAGTTCCTAAATTATTGCATGCAAATCTAATTATTTACTCTAAAATGATTTATTTAAATCCAAAACATTTACTTTTCAATTGAATTCATTATTTTCTATCATGTCATTTTTGTACATATTTTCTTTCTATTGAAGAAACCATGTATTATCTTCAACAAGAAAGAACTGGAACTATACTACATTTAAAGGTAGAGTAGAAAGTTGGAGGAGAAAGAACCCTTTGAGTTTGAATCCACTGGCCCCTCCATACTACCCTTGATATAAACCATCCCTTTGTCCAGCATATCCACTACCTGCCCTGTAGCCATTCGGTTCTCAGATTGATGATTATAATATCCTAGGGCTTGCTTTTAAATCTTATTTTGCATAATAATAGCCACAAAGCAAAACAGTGATTCTAGCAATTCAGAGATGCCAAAGAGAAGCCATAAAGTGCTTCCTTTTTTAATGAAACATTGATTATAATACAATATTTTGAGAGAGACCACATTCACGTAACTTTTATTATGGCATATTGTTGTAAATCATTTACTGTGCCTAATTCATAAATTAAAAATTATCATGGGTATGTATAGGAAAGAACACAGTAAGTATAGGGTCTGGTACCATCTGGGTTTTTAGGTATTCACCAGGGGTCTTGGACCATATCTCCCATAGATAAATATAGGCTATATTTAAGGATAGCCACCTTCTCTATTGTTATTTTCATGAAAATCCACATTATAATTGGGTTAGCCTGGCTCATTGGGTTTTCTTCAACTGTTGTCTATCATTAATTTGATTGGTCTACCAAGAAACCTGAGGGCAACAATTTCTACATCTGGCAGCTGGCATGCTAGCAACTTATGCCTCATGATCCTGCAAGGTACAAAGAACATGTGTATTTATTTTAGCATTAAAAGCAGTATATAAATAGCATTATACTTCTAAACACTTAGGATTTTAGAAATTTATTTAACTAGACAGTTGAGCCCTAGTGTAGAGTCCTTCCCAATGTGATATTCAGTTTTATTTTTTGAGAGGAATATAAGTTAAAAGATACTGCAGATACATTTCCACAACCAAATATGTTGACAATACTCAACACTAAGCCACCAAAGTTTCTGCTTTATTATTGCAGACACCTGCATGCCCACTTCCACCTCTGCCCCAGTTCTTTTACTATAAAGTCTGCTTCTCCCATCCTGAGATTGGAAAATATCTAATAGTCTTACTTTTGTCTCATATCATTCTCTGTAACTCCTTTTTCCTATCTCAGTGTGTCTGAAACTCCTGATGATAAAAAGCAGTGATAACTGGCAACAATAAAGATTTGAAGCTCCATCTAAGTCTACAGATTCAATGCCTCCAAGAATGGTGTCCAGAGACCATATATTTTAACAAGTACCCTCAATGATTATTTTTATTATGTGAGGTCTGTCCCAAAACTTTCAGCCATGCAAACTGTTTTAGTTATATTGACGTTGGTTTGATACTTTGGGGACATACCTTGTATACTGAATTCTGACAGTTTTCCTTATTCATTGCTGGCCATATTATCTGGTTCCCAATATTTGTCTTCATTCATTCAATTTTGAATTGATTGCAGTAAGTGCAGCATATATGTGGATGACCCTGAGTTTCTTTGTTCTGTGATCACTGATGAACTTTCCCTCTCCCCTCTTTTGGTCACAAAGTCCTTGCAATCTGTCATCCTCAAGAAGTGTGGGATATCCAAAATCACAAATTCATACATCCTTTCAAACCACTATGATCCATTAATCTAGTTGTCTTCCTAAAGTTACGTTAGACTAACAACTTACCAATTTTTTCTGTTGTAGAAAGACACAAGCCATTTATTTCAACTCACATCATTTGCCTGGACAGCTCATCTTAGCTTTCTTCTTTATCCAGTGTAGATTCTGTAGTTCATTACAATCACTCCCTTGAAAATGACCTTACCTCTTTCTCCATTTCTCTTCCAGATATATTTATCTGGGACTCCACCTATAGATACACTCAAACAACTACCTTCTCTGTTATTCATGCAATGGGTTATTCCTGGAGAAAATCTCACATCCTGGAATGAGAGTGTTGCCACGGATTCAAGAATGCTAACCTCATTCAGGCACTAAAACCAATATCCCTCATTCCTCTCTGCAATTATAGTCTACCTTTTCCTCTTTTCCCAAACCTATTGTTTATTTATTCTATGCTGATGGCTTTAATTCTTGTCATTAAGAAAATAAAAGCTATGTGATACAAATCTCATCTTTTAAGTAAAATGTGTAACATATATATATATATAAAAATATATATATAAATTTATCTTCTGTGTGTGTGTATGTGTGTATAGACATAAGAATTCCACCTTAATCTAAGGATGATCTCCAAAGAACCTGTGGATCACATTATCATTACTTTTATTTCACTTATTTCCTCTATGTTATCTGTATCTCCTTTTCAATAGAAGCATTCCCATTGAGAATGAATTACCATTTTAAAATAATCAATTTTAAAGAAAAACCTTTTCTTGACTCTTCAATACACTGAAGTTCTGATTTCTTTGTAGAAAACGTTTTGTAAAATATTACCTGCTTGTCCTGTGTCTACTTCCTTTATTTCATTTTCAACCCACACCACTTGTGATCTTTTTCTCCTGATCTGCATGCTTGCAAATTAATGGATACATCTGTCCTCATCTCATTTTTTCAGTATCATATTCCCCTTAAAAATATTCTTTTAGTCTCTGTTTTACCCTATGATCTGCTTTTTTCCTCCTGACTCTCAAAGTTTTTCTATAAACCTCATTTGCTTCTAAAGTCACCTGAAACTTCTAAAATTATAGTGTTTGTTTTTCAACAATTAATCCTTAGGTTCTTTTTCTTTGTTATTCTCTTCTGATATGATTCCACTTACATTAATCATTTAATGCCATCTATATTCCAACCATTCCCAACATTATATGCACACTAGAAAGCTTCTCTAAGTATTCAAATAATATATTTAATTATCTACTTTGCTTTTGACTATGGATGTTTAATAGGCTTCTGAAAGATCTATCTAGAACTTAACTCTTTTTGTTCTATATTACTTTGCTAATTTTTCCCTTTCAAATAAAGGTCAAATATTGCCTTGGATTTTCAAATAAAAAACAATGAGATTCTTAATTTATCTTCATTATCCTCTTCATTCATCAATCAAGTCTATAGATCCACTAGATGTTATCAAAAATCAATCTACTTACTTTTCTTCATCTGCACTTACACCACTCCTGCCGGGCTATGCTATCATGTCTAGACATCTTGAGATGCATTTCCTTACTGGCTCCCCTCTGCCAACCTGGTCCCTTTATCTAACTATAAAAGTGCTCTTTTGAAACCATTAAATGACGCACACCAGTCTTCTCCATATTCAGCAATGGAGTCCCATTAAACTTAATATAAAAATTACCCTCTTATATGTGCTCTTTGTGTAAGCCTCTACACAGCCTGGCCCTGGTCACTCTCTTAGTAGAAATGACTCCTCCCTTTACTCATTGTGCTTTAGTGCAGAGGTTGAAAATTGGAGGCCAGTGGGTGTTGAGAGATGATTTTCTGTAAATTTCTTATGATTTCACATATCTTGTAAGCAGAGGCACTGACTTTTCATTGCTCAAGGCAATATTTTCAAGCATGTTCATATAATGGACAGCCTTGGAATATAGAAGCTAGTCTCCCTCCAGAGCAAAAGGTTTACTTAAAACCTTGGAAGATAAAGATGACATCTATGCCCAAAGCAAAATAACAGTCATATGCTGGTATCAGCTGGTCCCCTTGCATTGATCAGCGGGAAATGAGGCTGGGAAAACCATCGCAGACAATAATGATCTGCCTACTGGTATGTGCACAATACACTGTCCTTTATCCTGAGAAAGGAGTGTCACTTCTTGCAGCATTGATGAAACTGTCAAAGGCTAACTTGTTATACTGCAAATAGTGTAAAATCCCAGGCTCCTCTAAGGTCATTTTTAGTTTAGTCTTGATAGTAATTACTGCGCTGTATGTTGTTTTGACTAATTAGGTTTACTTGCCAATATTGCAAAATGTAAAGATTGCATGCAAAAATCAAGATCCGAGTTCCACTTTGAAAATCTTAACTTCTAGCTAATCTGAGCCCTGCTTCCATGGCAAAACTGCCTGAATTGTCTGTGACTCTGATCTTTATGAGAGGTGTGTACTCTCAATTCACCAGAGCCCCAACACCCGCTGCCCACCTTACTGTTGTATTAGTACTAAGATCCACTGTCATTTGTCATTTTTCATTGAGCTACTAGCCCTGTTGTTCTCAGTATTGCAAAGTTGAGGGAGATAACAAAAGACAGACCCAGAAGATGAGTGTATCACAAAATTAGGACACAGCATATCTTTTTGTGTTAGTGAAAAATATTCCTGTGTGTTTAATATGCAATCAGCAAGCATCCCTTTGGGAAGAATACAATTAAGATTCCATTAATATGCAAGCGAATTGTATTTGGATAAAAAGAATGCAACTAAAGACAAGCTCCCTCATTTACCTGACTAACCCCAATAGGAATTTGAGTCGCAACCTTGGACCTTGCCGGTATCCTGCTCTCAGTTCAGGAAATGAACCGGAACTGTCCTATCTACTGCCCTTTTGTGTTCTGACTGCCAGGAGTGCTTTTTCTGTGGTTCTTCACAAAGCCTGCAGCTTTTTTATCCTCTGAATCTCAGTTTAAATATCAGCATCTCAAAGAGGTCTCCAAACAGCCCTTCTAATTAGATATGTCCTGGTCATTTTCTTCCATGGCACACTTTCATGATCTTAATAGCACTTTTCTACATTTGTAAGTTCCTATTGATTTATTTGCTAATAAATGTCTGTTTTACCAGTAGACCCTAAATTCCTTAAAGGAAGAAACCCAGGTTTATAATAGAATACATAGCAAAGCATGTGATCTTCCTTGATCAGATATTAAATATTGGATAAATAAATGAACAAATTATCTTAAAAGGCATTTTGATTGGCAGGTTGACATGCTTTGTATGGGTTGCACTTGGCATTTAAACATTTTATAGCTAAGGTACAATTTATTGGGGTATTATGCTCTTAAATTTTTTTTTCTTGTGAAGTTGTTCTAACAAAGTAAGAACTCCTTCGATTAGAAAACAAAGTCTCTAGCTACTTCCATTAGATCAACAGACTATTATTCTCTTTTTATAGAATAAACACTGTTTACCATTTTGGTTAGTACATTTTTTCTTTACAAACACCTGTTTTTAAATTTCTCAATTCCGTATTTTCCAACTAGGGGTGTTCTGGGAGAACCCTGATTTGTAGCCTTTTTGTGTGTGTGTGTGTGTCAAATTTTTGTGTTATTTCAACTATTGTGGCTGATTTCAGGCTTTCAACCTGAAGGCACAAAGAACAGACTTGGAAAGAAATGGGTCATCTACTCGCATGAGATAGGGCATTTTGGCCGCCCTTGATTAGATGCTTGTGCATATCAAGCTAACAAAATAGGCTGATTAATTCGATTTGGATTTAGAAGTCGTGCCTCCATTTTTATTATGTATTTAATAAATAATTTGATGTTCCATACCTCAATGTTGAAAACTTCCTAGCTCTATTTACTTTTAAAGCTTCTTAAGCCTTCAAAGGCTGATGGCTTCAACATATGAATTTGGGGATATAAAAATAAGTCCCACAGTGACTATCTTTGGAGGTAAAGTGTTTAAGATGGAGGTGAAGGTTAAATAAATTTGCAAGGGTGGCATTCCAGTTCAAAAGGACAGGTGTCATTTCAAGAACATGAGGCAACAAGAGGGGACCTCTCTCTGATCTTCCATCCCTCTGAGTGTGCACAGAGAAAGGCCACCTGAGGACATGATGAGAAGGTGACCGTCTACAAGCCAGGAAGAGAGACCTCACCCAAAATTTACCCTGTTGGCACCCTGATACCTAGAAAACAAATTTCTATTATTTAAACCACTCAGTCTTTGTTATGTTTTTATGATAGTCCTAGCAGACTAATATACCAGTAAATATTAGATGCACATATTCTTAGCTTTTTTCCTTCTTATAAATACTACCATAAAGAATTGAAGGGTAGATGTTATTATCAAACTACATAACACACACATCATTTAATGAATATACATATCATGATAAACTGTATATTTTTCTAACTGCATTATTTAGAAATGTGATTCAGCTATTTTAGGAAAAGACCAATTTGACTATAAGTATGCATATTCATATAATATGATTTGGATTTTCTGCTGTTTCCCCAAAGTAATATTCTCTGTTCAAATTAACTATAAAGTACAAGAAGATTTTAAATTCAAGTGTTTTTGTAATTAACTTTAAAGAATCATTTTTTAAATTTATTTTTCTGGAAAAGTAAAACAAGAAAATAACTTGACCTCACATACACATATCTTGAAACAGGTTGAGATTTGAAAATACAAAGTTTAACTTTAGAGACTTTGTTTTCTTTTGATATTGAAAACATTTACTTCTTTTAATTTTGATTCTAACCTACTTATTTGTTAGAGATATAACTGCCATGTAAAATTATATTAGTTAAAATTTGTTTTCCTTGTGTTGAGAACTTTCAAAATTCACTCTCTTGAGTACTTTAAAATATACTATACAGTTTTAATTACAGTCACCATGCTGGACATTACATCCTATAACTTATTTTATAACTGGATGTCTGTGCCTTCACTCATTTCAACCACACCCTACCATACCCCTGACCATGACCAATCTGTTCTCTGTATTTGAACTCCTAGGTTTATTTTTTAAAGATTACACATGTAAGTGAGATCACGTGGTTTATTTAAAAAAAAAAAAAAATGTGATCTTGAAGCCCATCCATGTTGTTACAAATGGAAAAAATTGTTTTTCCTTTCCATCTATTAATGGACACAAGTTGTATTTATATCTTGGTTATTGTAAATAATGTTGCAATGTACATAGGGATGCATATATCATTTCTAATTGGTGATTTTACTTTCATTGGATAAAAGCCCAGAAATGGAGTTGCTGAATAATGTAAATTTTATTTGTAATCTTTTGAGGAACTTCTATTGTTTTCCATAGTGGCTGTACCAGTTTACATTTCTATCAACAGTACACAGGGTTCCCATTCTCATCAGTTCTTGTTATTTCTTAACTTTTTGATAATATCCATTCTAACATGTCTGAGATAATGAACTAATTGTGGATTTGATTAAATTTCCCTGATGATTTGTAATGTTGAACACTTTTCATCTACCTGCTGGCCATTTGTTTCTTTCTTTTAGAAAAATGTCTTTTTTTTTTTTAATTAGATTGTTTTTGGTTTTGTTTTTATTGAGTTCTTTTTTATTGAGTTCTTTACATATTTTGAATACTTATCAGATACATGATTTAAAAATATTTTGTCCACTTCAGTAGGTTTTCTTCCTACTGAATGTAGGAATGTAGGAATGGTTTCTATTACTGTGCAGAAGGTTTTTAGTGACTTAGTCCCACTTGAGATTTGCTTCTGTTGCCTTTGTTGTTGGTGACAAACCCAGAATAATCATCACCAAGATCAGTGTCAAGGAACTTAGCTCCTTTGTTTTCTTTTAGCAGTTTTATGACTTTGGGTCTTATATTCGAGTTCATTTTTGTGTATGGTTTAAGAGACGGGTCCAGTTTGAGTATTCTGTATAGGAATGTTCAGTTATCCCATCACCATTTACTGAAGGGACTGTCCTTGTCCCACTGTATATTCTTGGCTGCTTTGTCTTAAAGTAACTGACCATACATTCTGGGCTTTCTGTTCTGTCCCATGGACCTATGCATCTGTTATGTTGCCAGGCCAGGCTGTTCTGAATATTGTAGCTTTTTGCTACCATTTGAAATCAGACTTTGGCTAAGGTTTCATCTTTTTCTTTTGTTTGGAACATATCACTTTGCATCTTTAGCTCCTTATATCTTGGTATTGGTTTCTACGTATTAGATAAAACTGTCACCGCTAGTAGTCTTAAGGATAGTCTAATATGGAGATGAAATAAGAGATGAATGTTATCATTTAACCCTGCCTGACTTCTTGATTATTTCTCAATCCTTTGTGATTGTCAAAGCAGTCTTTTCTATTTTTAATGACCCCCAGTAGTTTGGCATGTCCCAAGGGGAAGGATCTCAGCATGTAAATTCAGGCTAATTGGAAGTCAGGCCCTTTGATAGCAACTTTTGAAGTATGTAAATACATACAGCCCAGTGGGACCAAAGGCCTCAGTCCCACTTTCACAGAAAGACTGGGTGTGTTTTAGCCTGCTCTTTATGCTGTGCCCTGGGGGTGGTGGCCAGCCAAGAACCATCTCTTTGTTTGGTTCTGCCCCATGAGATACAGAAACTCAAGTCCCACTGTTGCTAGAGCCAGGTGAACAAGGGACATTAGGTGCAGACACATAAATTAGGTGCAGAGAGATAAATTAGGGGTACCAGGCATTAAAACTGAGGCCCTAGGTGCATGTACACAGTTAGAGGTGCTCTGGACTGTAGTAGAGGAAGAATTCTGCTAGATTTCTGAGTCCTCAGGAGAGGATTCAAGGGGGCCCTGATAGGTGTGTTTTCCTAGAAGCCCACTCCTTAGAATCTTACTCCTCAGGCCACAACTATAAAAATAAGCTAGTTGGCCTCTTTCTGAGAAATACCAGACTCCTAAGTCTATGGCCCCTTTTTGGGCCCTGGTGGTGGCAGACTGTGTTACAGTCCCATGAGGCCCAAGAGTGCACACTCTGCTGTCCACCAGTGGCAGCTGCAAACAGTGAGGCACAAGGTGAAGGTATAAGCTTCCTTCCGGGAGGTAGTAGTGAGCTGAGCAAGGTAAAGGGAAGGCACCAAAATGATGTCCATTAGCCACTGGTCTCTGAGAGCAAGCATCCTGTAGGCTCCCAGTTGTGCACCACGTTCCAGGACAAAGAAATAGGCCTCGTTCATAGAAAGACTGGAGTGCATTTGGGTGTGTTGTCTGCAGGAAGCCCTGGGAGGGGGTAGGGTGGGAGCATCATGAGAAATATCGCTTAGATTGTTAGAATGCCATGGGATCCAGGAAAGCAAGGCTCTCTGCTCAACAGAACTAGGGGGACAAGGGGTGTTCCTTGGGTGGCAGCTGCAAAACTGTGGCACTGGCTGCGTGCAGAAGCTCTCCTCTGGGAGCTGTTCATATGTTGGAGTGCACCAAGGGGCAGCATGAGGAGGGTGTCTGCCAGCCTCCGTCCCTGGGCAGTGTTTCCATAGGTCCCCAGATGTGTTACATTAGATATCTGCTCCAAAGCTTGAAGTTGAGCTTCATTCACAGAACTTCTAGGCAGTTTCCAATCGGCTTCCTTTGGGCCATGCCTTTGGGTGGGAAGTCTGCACATGTGAGCTCTTTAAGAATAGGCAGTCATGTTTGCTGGTGTGGGGGAGGCAAAATTTTATCTCTGTCCTCTTAAGGTTTTCAGCAGGGCCTGAGGATAAAATTGATGCATGACAGCTTAACTGGAGGAAAAAAAGACCAATGTATATGTTTTATGTGATATAGAAACCCTCCTAAGGAAATGAAGACCCAAAGAAGTGGTAAAACCTAAATGCTTTTATATGAGGTTGAAAACCATGAGGAGATGTGACAGGAAGCCATGCACATTTTAACAAGAAGCACTTGTTACAAATATTGTGCAATTATTTTGTACATACATAACTCTTTCAGTTATGATTCCCAGTTGAAGAAATTATTTTCCCTGGTACAGGGAAGGCATCTTTCACATTGGAGTTTTTATCTCCTGTTTTCAGGAAGAAGGGGTAGATTAGAATACCCTGCTTATATCTGCTGTTTTTCAAATACCGTGAACCCCCAAAAGTCCTTATGCTCCAAGGGGGCATATTTTGGGGTGACATATTCTGCCAGCCCTCACAGTTCCAAGGACACTTCACTTTCAAGATGCAGGATCTCAAAGAGCACAGAACCTAAATTCGGGGCCACAAAGGAGGGATTGCAGAGACATAGACACAAGAAGGCTCACTACACCTACTCTGGCTAACGTTGCTTGTGCCCAGAGTGGGGGCCCGTCCCAAGGCAGGCGTGCCAGTTTCTTCCCCAAGAATTTAGAATTGGCCAAGTTCCTTTTGTGCATTAGCTACAAACTTGAGCACTATCAGAGATTATCTTCCACTATTGTGGGAGGAGAAGGCTCAGACAATTTGCAAAATTAGAAGACAGACAAACAGATGCACAAATGGAAGCAGAGAAGAGAGGCAGTGAGGAAAGAATCTCTGGGATGCCTACAACCTCTCCTCCCGTGTCCAGCTATTTCCTGAGGCCAACTCTGAATGACCATGAGCTTTATTACCCTCCTCCTTTTCTATTAAACTTATTCAGCTAGTCTTTTCTGAGAACATTTAATGACTTTCCTATAGCAACCTGCCCTTTCAACTTTAAGTAATTGTGAAATGAGACCTAACATCGAGATGCTTGGAAAAACACAAAAGAATATTCAAGTTGGCAATTGATATGATTGGTGAGTTATTTTTAAATTGCACATTAATAATAGGTCACCTGTTACTAATGTGGTGCCCTAGTGGGAAAGAATCAGCTCTTAAAGCCAAAGAAAGTTTCACTCACATTTATAGTAAGGTTCTAAGTATTAACTCAGGAAAAAAGCAGCATGCTTTTGTTTATTTTTATTCACTCAGGTTTCTATTTGGCCATTTAAAAAGAGTAGAAAAATAATTAGTTTTAAACTCAAAATAATTTCATTAAAATTTCCAAAATGTAGTGTTTAGGAACGAGATGCTAAGCAAAAACAAAAAACAAACAAAAAAAACCCAGCCTATTCTGTGGTGTGTATTTTTCTTTTTCTCTTTTGAAAAATATTGTATTTGTTAAACTGTAATTTGGATAAAGCCTTATCATTACCTAGTATTTTACAGAGTTCTACTATACTGTATTTATGTCAATTTGATACCTTCAGAATACCAGGTCACAGTGTAGGTGGCATGATTGCTATAAAACATAAAACCATTATTATGCTCTTAGTTTTATGCGTGCCTTTAAATATATGATTTCATTACTATTTCTTTGAATAATGTTTTAAGTAGAAAAGACTCAGTAATAATATCATAGTTTTACCCAGGAGCCAGCACTGAAACAAACTGCCACATATTTGTTCCTGCATTATTCGGCAGTATGATGGATGGTGGCAATTACTGGAAAGAACAATATTAGTTTTACAGTTATTGTTATTAACTTAAAGTGCTAAGAATAAAATCCCATATTTCACTAGCTACTCCAATCACCGCCAAAATATATGACAGAAGAACATTTTATAATCCCTATACTTTACACTGACTGCACAACTAGAAATTGGCAGAGTCAAATCATTTGTATCTCCTTATTACCAACTTGCAGAGCCATTGAGAACACAGAGCTAGTGATGGATATTTTTGTGGCAGATGTTGTTTTATTCTCTCATGCTGGATTAAATTCATCCTACATTGGTGCTACTGTAGTTTATTAAAGTTTCACAAGGAGATGAGACTAGAATAGCGAGACACACAATTTGCTTACCCCTATTTCCTGTTGAAAAATCATATTTATTTATAAATTATGAATATCAAATACAGGATTTAATAGGTAACCAGTAGATATTTAAGGAGACAATATGAGTAAGCATTCTCCTAAATTCCAGAGTATTTTCCTCTATCAATAAGGTAAATGTCTAAATAAAAGTATGATCCATACAGTTCAGAAAAAGCAATTAATAAGGTACTAAGAGAAAATATTATATTTTATGTTCTAGATAGGCAGACTTGTAGAGTAGCTATTAATTGTAGGGCAGATTTCCTCAGTTTAAATCCCTGCCTCCCAATTTACTATGTGGCTTTGGGAAATCTGTTTAACTTCTGTGCCTTATTTCCCTAATTTACAAAGTGGGGGAAATGGTTACCACTTCACACAATTGTTATGAGGATTAAATGAGTTTATATAAACAATGTATATGGAACAACACCTGGCATACATTTGTACAATTTAAATGTTAACTATATATTTAGTAACCAAGAAGACTAGAACAAAAGATGCTGTCTGTGGCCTGTAAAGTAATAAAATTCACAGACTTAAGTCTTTTAAACGTATTAAAGCCTGATTTCAATTTAAGGTATTTTAAATAAGTGACCCCAAGACAAAACAGAATTCCCCTAAGTAGGTACACACAACTTAAATGGTCACAAAGTCATTATTGAAGAATATTTTAAACCGCTATCTGATCTCTCAGTAGGTTTATTTGGAGCTTTTATTCTTCGTTTCTGTTACAAATATTCTTTTAAAATGGGTCAATGCCTATGTGGTGGTTAGTGAAAATGGGTGTGCAAAATGGTTTAAATATAGAGAGGGCCCCAGTGTAAACCAAAACCTTCTGAATATTTAGATAATCTAACTTGTCCAACTATCTCAAACAATTTGAAAGCTCTTATGACTTGCATTGAGATTTCTCTCTAAAAATACACAGGGTATGGCAATCAAAGAGCACATATAAAAGTAGTTGTGATTATAAAATAGCATATGGGAGAAGAGGCTACTTATACTAACACACCTTTTTATAAAATAGCTTTTCAGATGAGATATTAAAAAGCTTTATAAATGCTTTTGGGAAAGAATGAGACCTGTAAATTCCTCTTCAATACACTTTGAGTACATTCATTGTGAAATACACTTTAATTTGTCTCATTTATCACTGAAGCCAAATATCCTCCACCTTGCTTTTCTCTACTGTAGAGTGTGGAAAGTTAAGTACTTTTCTTCTAGCTATATCCCAGTTAGATGTAGCTTGCAAAATAGTTTTGGCTTTTTGAATTGTAAGGATTCACCTGCTAAGACTGTCTTTTCTTCTAGATGAAAAGGCAAATGCTTGCAATGAAAAGGCATGTGGCCTTTTTTCTTCTTCCTGGCTAGAATGGAGACATGCAGTTAGAGCTGGGGTGATCATCTGGCAGCCGTGAGGGTATATAAATATGAGGGTGAAAGTTTGAAAGATGGGGTGATGGACCATGAGGATATTGTTGATCGGGTACACCAGACCTAGATATATGCCTATCTTCCAACTTTCTGTTAAATTTAAAAAGTTCAATGCCTTCTTTATTTAAACTACTCTTTGTGAAGGTCCACATTATATCTTGAACTTTTAGACTGAGGATTATCTATTTCCTTCCATATCTTTTCTTCATACTTCTCAAAACACTACTAGAAAAGAGAATAGAATAATTCTACTCAAAGCACTCAGCTCTCTAATAAATAAAACACAGCAAGAAGTTGAATATTTTTAATTTTCATTTGATTGAAGTATGTATTGACTATTCAGAGTGGAAAGAAAAGCTTTAGAATTGAGTTTGAGATTTCAATGCTTTCTGAATATGTAACACATAACATTTCCATGCAAGTTCTTTTTGAAAAAATAGAAAAGTATTCTGTTTAATGGTAGAATCACTGATGTTTTATCTTCACAACTAACTTGTAGGCCACTCAGAAGCTGATAATTTTGTTTGCTCCTAGTGTAGAATTGTGAATAAAGTACATGTTCAATAATTTATTGATGAATAAATACATTGAACACATAAACTTAATCACTATTTTACCTCTACAATAAACATTTAATAAAATACAGTGTATGAGTGTAATAAACACATTATGAGCCATTAATTCCACATTGCACTCTTACTGCCTAAGCAGCATGTTATGCCACAACATAAAACCAATGATATTTTTCAATATTTTCTTATAAACATGGCTGTATTTGTAGATCTGGTTATTAACATAGAAATAACTTGAATGATCTTTTCATATCACTTTGATATTATTCAGTAATCAGCTGGTAGCTGGTTATTCAGCTATAAAAGAATAAAGCTTGTGTCTACAATTTAAGGGTATTATAATTTTTTGTCCTATAGAAGTTGATGAACAGTGAGACTAATTGCTATATTTTAAAGAGATCTAGTCATAAAATAGGGCTTACATATGATTCTTTTGGTACTTCTGAAATCCAGGAGTCTGTGACTGCTTCATTGAGGGAAATATATGCATTGAGCATCATGCTACAGGCATCACACATTACCTAGGTAACCACCATTATAGACAGTTTTGATAACAAGTTTGCACAAGATGCTGTTTTATATGTGTTAAATATGTATACATATTTAAAATACCTATGCAAGTTTGTCTTATTTTAAAAAGTCACCTATTTCCTACTTTCCAAAGTATTTTCAGAAAGTGTGAAGAACATTATTTCTAACTTTGTTCAGTTCAACAGACTTTAAAAAACATTGTCTTTTCTTCCAAGTAATAGAAGAAACAGATTGCAGAGATAAGGCATTTCTCACCTCTGACCTGAGTTTACCTGCTATGAAATTTAAATGCATCAAAACTGCTGTGGCCTTGAACCTTATTCACTGTCACCTTTTATTGTAATTTAATTTAAAATAAAATGAATGCATTCTTAACTCCTGCATGCTTCGACGGCAAATGCATTTCTTGTATTTTTACTTGGTGTAATCAGTTAAACCTGTCAGTTTACCCACTGCTGCTCCCTATCTGTATCTTATGACAAATTGCACTATAAATCCATGTCATGGGGCATTTAGTGAACTCAAGAGTATTAGGTCCTGTTTTATTTAGGTATTTTCCTATGTTAACATATTATTATTAAGAATTTCAAGTTGGAAGCTAAGAAAAACAACTGTTTTCTATAATATTTAAGTTATATTTCATATTGACTCTTCAGAAATATAATGGCAACTATGCATTTATTGCATCTGTAAATCAATTGCTAATTAATTCCACAAGGTACAGATGAATTTCTCTTCATCATTAAGTTTACTACAAAAGTCATACCACTTACATGCTGCCATCAGGTGTATTGCTATACATTCTTATTTTATTGTTATACCTCTTTCTTGTTCTCCTATGCCTGGTCTTGCATTCTCCGCAAAGTCAATGAGTGGCAAAGTTACTCACAAGGACTTAAGAATAGAATATATCTTCCCAATTTTTCTTTTATAGTCATTATTGTATCTTTTGAAGTTAGTTGGATAATTTTACTTATTCAACTTACTACTTGCAAAACTAATTATGAACTCAGTCTTGTATAAAATTGAATATGTAGTGATAATGTTCAATATATGGAATATAAGATGAAATTTTTAACAAGAAGCCTTTATTTCTATTTCTCATAAAATTAGGGTCCTGACACATTAGTCCTCTAATTCATAAAATTTTTATTTTAAACTTATGACTTAATTTTCCACCCATTTATATGCAACAACAACAAAATTAACTCTTTAACATTTGCCTATGCATATCAAAGAGTATCTTGAAGTATTATAACAGAGGATGACCTTGGAATTATTAGAGGTAGAAAAATCAACATGTTAATCTTTGACTCCCTTGTTTGATTCTTTTAAAATCTAACTTGGACCTTTAAAGAAAAATTTGTTCTATTCTACTTGCTCTTATTCATATGCATTTCTAAAGAAATATTAAGTCAAATATAGTTTTATTTTTAACATTTTATTTCATTATTTTTAGAAAGAGGGGAAGGGAGAGAGGGAGAGAGACATCAATGTATGGTTGTGCTTCACCTGCCTCCAGCCACAGATCTGACTGGAGACCTGGTTTGCAACCTGGTTATGTGCCCTGGCTGGGGAATTGAACCTGCGACCTTTGGGTTCGCAGGCCGGCACCTTATCCACTGTGCCGGCCAGGGCTAAATATAGTTTATTTTTGAAATTACCAAGAGAAAACTAAAAATCTGAAAGACAATTATGTCTATAACAGTACTCATATGATATTTAGAATTAAAAGCCCTGTTGGGTGTCACAATGGATAGATACTGGCCTGTGAACCCAAAAGTTGCTGGTTTGATTCCCAGCCAGGGCACATAACCAGATTGCAAGCCAGGTCTCCAGCCAGGTTCTTAGCTGGAGGCAGGTGAAAGGCAACCATACATTGATGTCTCTCTCTCCCTTCCCCTCTCTCTAAAAATAATTTTTAAAATCTTTAAAAAAAATGTCACACCATGCACAAGCATATGTTAATTTCCAATAAATTTCACCTTCATTATTTTAAACAAAGATCATCATTACATAAATTATTGTACATACTTTGTCATTTTGTTATCCATTAATTTTTCATAAGAGTAAGCAGTGGCTTTATATAAATGTTTTATAATCTCTTAGAAGTTTTTTACTGCAAATTATAAGAAACTAATTTATTCTTAAGAATCACATTTTTTGGAATGATTTAATACTATGCTGATCATTATAAAAATTAATATCTATTTAGGCATGTTAAACTTTAATCTTTTACTGGAATTCTAATTTACTTTCTTAGATTATGCAGTTAAGGTATTCTTATCATTATGGCCTAAAAACTGATCAAATATAGAATGCTACTTTATCCAACATAAAATGTAAATAATGATTACAAAATGATTCATTAATTTCTTGTCATTGAGGAGCTTTCTGTTCCTATGTAGTCAGTAGATGGCAGACTTGCATTATATATAATCTGAATTTAGCGCAACACTTGTTTCTTATAACATAAACATCCATTTACATGCCTTGTGTTGTTTCTGTGTAAAAAGCAATACATGAAATAGTTTGTAATTTTTTTCCATAACCAAATAAAATTATTTGTTGAATGAGCTTAAGAGCTACATAACTGGAAATTATATTTATTGATTATTCTTATACTTTGTTAATCTATTTTAAGAAATCATTACCACAGGAATACTAACATGAATAATGAACAAAAAGTAAGGTTTTATTATAATTCTAAATATTAATTTTTAGTAAAATGTATTGCGGGAATTAATTCCCATGGTACCTATAAGCCATGGCACCTATAAACCCTTTAAATTTAAAATAAATGCTTACAAAACAGCTTATTTGGAAAGAATGCAATATTAATGCACAAAATATTTTGAGAGATCCATATGAAACTGTATATTGCTACTGTTCACTCATTTAGTCTGACAGGTCCTACACACTGGAGTGAGGTGAGAGAAGATGTTACTTGATGTTTGTGTCATACCATAACATTCCTTGATAGGATATACAGCAAATCACATGGTGTGACCCTTTGGGGTGACCCAATGCATGACAAAAGTAATCTCCTCTGCCAACCGCAGCCTGTGGGGAAGATAGCAAATCATATAGGCCAAAACTAAGTGCTTCTATAGAAAGAAAGCTTACTTAAAAATCAAATTCTGAAAAAACATTTTATTTCAAAGGTTATGTTACTACACAAAGACAAATTTGGTAGCAACACCATGGACTAGATGTAACACAGAAAGTAGCATTATTGTGTATTTTTCCATTTCCAAAAGGGGTAAGTTGGAAAGAAAATTAGATGGATACCTGAGGACCGGGGCACAGTACTGCGGAAGCATGACTCTGCTCTAATGCATTTCTTTTTAGTGATTGTTCTGAGTCAAGATTGTGGCCCTAGAAAGTTAGAAGAATTTCCTAGTAACTTTTATAAGTTGATCTCCAACAGAGCAAGCAGAATTTCCTAGTAACTTTTATAAGTTGATCTCCAACAGAGCAAACAGAGAGTGTGGTCCTAGGAAGTTAGAAGAATTTCCTAGTGACTTTTATAAGTTGATCTCCAACAGAGCAAGCAGAGAGTATTAACACCTGGAAAATTCCTCGCATTCAGGTACACCTGGTAAACTTTTCATCTTCCCCTTGCAGTTTTCCCTGCAGTAAGTATCCCAGATGAACTACCTCTGGGCAGGCTTCGAGGAAAAACCTGTTGTATTGAAAATGTAGATTTCAATTATTAAGAGGGAGAAAGATAGAAAGTTTCTGCAACAGTATTAGATTTTATCCATTTCCTTTATATCCATTTCCTTTATTTGTTTATTTTGTGTGTTCTTCTGAAATTTAAACTGCTAGCTGGGAAAGGCTACATACCTCTCAGCAGACAAGAATTCAGAATTCAACAATCCTGGTTACTAATCATCTTTGCCCTCCATTCACACACTTATTATTAGTGCTGGCATTTAGCTGATGTTTAACGTTATTCCATGAAAGTGAAATTCATGTTCATTTTTGTGAACTCTAGAGAATTTACCATCCCTCTTTTGCACTGATGATCTCTAGTAGATTGTCAGACCTTTGGTGAAAAACAGTTATAAATGTTGCCTACCTTGTTTACTTTTTCTGCAGCTACCACTTTTCCCCTTTTCTTCCACCAGATGAATGGGAATTGAATAGGGAGAAATGTTTCCAGTGGTCTTCTGTGTCTAAATCCTTGCTTCAAAATGTGGTCCACAGGTCTGTAACTTTGGTTTTGCCTGGGAACTTGATAGAAATGCAGAAGCCTGGGCCCACCCCAGATCGACTGAATTATTTGCACTTCCACAAAATCCATCTGTGACACTATTTGCACATTCGTGTTACAATAGCACTGCACTCTGCCTGCAAAATGAAAACAAGAAACAACAGTGAAAAAGGGATTCTTCTTCAGCCAATTATCATAAGTAATCACCTTCGTGGTAGGGTGACAGCAGCGACATTTGCAAAATGACTACTTCCTGGGAAATCAAGTTTCTTGCATAATTTAATAACTGTATGTGAATAATAAAACTCACTCTGGGGTTACAATATTCCCTGGTTTAGAAGACAATATTATGTTCAGGGAAGGAAGTTTTTGTATTGTGCCTCCACTTTTCTATATACTGAAATTATTTCAGAAAGAAAACTCTGACCTTTAATAGAAATGCTACTCTAAGGAAAAAAACAGGGAGATGATAGTAGGGTGTTCCAGTATTAAAATCATGGGTAAAACAGAAAGCTTGTAGACATGTTTTAAAACAACTTTATTTTCAGATCCCTGTGCCCTCCCTTTACCAACAAAATCTAAGGTATTTTCTCATTGGAATTTTCCCCTTTACTGAAAATTCTTCAGTGATCTTAGATGTTGCTATAGAATATTTGTATAATTAACAGTTTGAAGTGATTTGTAAGGGACCAGTTTACCAGAAAGCACACGCAAATACATGAAACTCACACAATTCAATTCTATGCTTAATTTTAAATATAATATGCAAATCCCTACTCTTCACACCCATAAAATGGCTTTATGAACTCTATTATCCTAGGTTTACAGCAATTAGACTGGGTCGTCTCATATACATTGTCAGACACCATACTATTTTGCAGTTTTCTAATTGTTTCATTTCCATTTTGATGATATTATTCTGTGTGTGATTAGTTTAGCTTTGGACCCAGACACATTCTTTCATATTAAAATGGCATGTCATTAGCTTTCAACTTTCTCAGACACACATGATGATGGGGTTTAAATCCATGTATCCTTCTATGTTATGGCCTATTTCTTTGTTCTAATTCAAGTGACAAAGTTGCTGTTTAGTTGATGACTATTATTATCAATTATTTCTGCTTCTGAGATGCTGTTGTTCAAGGGAATTTAAGTCAACAAACATGTACTTCACAAGTAATACTAGAAAGCATTTCATAGTCATAACATTTTCTACATTTTTGTCTGGAGGATTGTTACAGATGTTACAGACTTACAAAAATGTACTTTTAATGGAGTAGGAACCCAATTCCAGATAGGTGACTTGATATTCTCACGGTCTCACAGATATTTTATGGAGCTAAGCCTGAAACCACTGGTCAGTTTTTTGTTTTTTTTTCACACACTGAAATCAACCAAACTATTTCTAGCCCTCATTTTTTTAACTTGGATAATCAAAATGAGTTTAATAAAACCCTGTCAACCAACTATCACATCATGCATAATAACGTGTATCTTGAAGGTTATATTAACTGGGAAGATGGATCTGGAAAGCTAAGGGAATTAGAGGTCATGGCTTGATATAAAATCACCATGGAAACAGCTTTCATGGCCAATTTGTGGGGAGATGTCAAAAGGCAATAACCTGTGACTTCCTATTTCCAAAGCCCTGTCTATGAAGGTTACAGGTTCTATATCTGCTTTCATGATGACATTTGTCTATGTTATTGTAGGTTTTTATTCTGACAAGCACAAAACCCTGCCCCATGTTGAACCTGTCCTTTGTGATGAGGCTGTTGAACAGAAGAGCAGCATAGCAGTCTGTTTATTCTTGCACCACATTCAGCTAAATGCCAACTCCTATCCCTTTGAGCTACTGAACAGGCTGAACTCAGGGAGAGTGTCACCTCTCAGTATCCAAACTTCTTCAGAGAATCATGTGGTGAAACTAACTGATTAAGGTCACCTTCTTAGTCCATGGCACTATTTTATCTATAAGCTAAAGAATATCTATTTATCTACAACTCTCTCTACAAATATGTATATGAAGCCTGCCCTGAAAGTATCAGCCATGCAAACTGTTTTAATTATATTGACATTGGCTTGATACTTTAGGGACAGACCTTGTAGATAGATAAAAATACTTTAAGCTTATGTCTCCAAATAAAAATGTGTAAAAGAAATAATACAAGTCAGATATTAGTATTATCTCATTAACTTTTATAATTCTATATTTCAGTCCTTGTGAAAGAATTGTATTTTTTATTTCATCTAAATCAGAAATATATCAAGAGAATCCTTACATTTTATTAGGGTGAGACTGTCAACTATAAAACAACATTTCATGTTTTTCCTATTGAATAGATAACTATTACTATTAATAGTATATTAAAATTGATATTTAGTTATCATAAGCTATCATTTTGGGTGTTTTATGTAATTATAAGTACATAGGTAAGAGTTGTAGTTTTATCAATGATTTATTTGTATGTATATGCATATGGTTATATAGAAATTTATTTATATGTAGTTTCCAAAAGACTGTTATTCAGCTTTATAGATTTGTGTAGAAAAATGTGCCCTTGTATGAAGACTCAATATATTGTAAAGCATCATTATAATTTGTTTTGGTGTTATTTCTTATACTAGTCTTTAATAAATACAACTCATTTTAACTATTACTACCTAACTTTTTTGACTGCATGTCTAACATAGTTGTACATATCCAGTTCAGTCTGGAGTAAATTATAAATCATGTTGATTAGGCAAAATATATATTTCCTAGATTTTATTTTCAAAGTATTTTTCATTACATCTAATAAATAAATTATCTAGTGAGATGTTGATTTTTTTTTTCTTGCTTGCAATCAACTATTGCCTAAATGGGAAAGTGGAAAGTATTTCATTCTCTTTACCTAAAATCTATAGCTTAAAATATTTTTAGTATTTAGGGCTTACATTTTAACTTAAAAGTTATGGCTACGTAGTACAGCATCAATACATGGATATGCAACTTGGAAAAAAAGAATCTCTCTTCCAGTACTGCACATGCATGTTTTTAACATTGTTGACCTACAATTTTGTAACAAAAGCTAATGCAAGTACAAGTACTGGTTATCTGTCAACAACATTTGGGCTCAAAAATACGAGCTTTTTCATGACCAGTCAACAATGTATTAAGCTCACTCATTTTACCTTCAACTGCTTCTGATTTTAAAAAGCACTGAAACCACTAAGAGGTTGAAAACATTGGTCCTTTAAAAATTGTAAAAAAAACAAAAAAAGTCCATAAAGTCTAACTCTAACTCCAAATACTCCATATCAAAATAACATCATGGATATAAAGAAAAATTTATATATTCAGCCTATTACATTTCCTAGGAAAACCAAAACAAATATCCTGTTTATAAATAGAAAACATTTTTATAAAAAATAAGCATATTTTGACTTGAAAGACTTGGTATTCATGAGAGAACTATCTAACCCAATGTACTAATATATCAATTGCACATTCTGTTGCACTTAGGATTTTCTTTTTAGATTATATTAGGATTTAAATATTCTAACATAACCCCTCCAAAAATTAGCTGGTGGCTAAAAATGAGATTTCCTGGTAAAATGTAGAGTTGTTTCACTTTAATTCCTTTTAGATAGAATACATGTATACCAACTAAAGCCTGACTTCTTTGAATATGCTGTAATTTATAATTTTTTTTGAAATTCTACAACTTTCCAAAATTAAAAAAATTAAATTTTCTAAAGGCAATATCACTGTCAAATAAAAGTTATGCAAATATACTCAGTTGATAAAATACCATAAATGAAGAACTTACCTCAAGTGACTTTAAATATAATTATTATACTTGGATTCCTGATGACATCATCCTAAAAGTGGGGGTAGGTTAGCAAAAACACATTTGAACAATCACATTGTTAATAATAGTACATTTCAACAATCACATTAATAGTAGTGTGGATTTCCTGAGCTAGAAAATGAGTAATTATGTTGGTGTATATTTAACATGTGGTGAAATACTGGTTACACACAGGATTCTATTTAAATTTAAAATATGCATTTGAATTCATCATGCATTTTATTTTTTATTCTTTCCTCATCTAAGAATATGCTTATTGATTTTAGTGAGAAGAGAAGGGAGGGAGAGAGAAAAGAGAAACAGCAAAGTGTGGGGAAAAACAGGGATTGGATTATCTACTTCTGGGTATTCAAAGAAAATGAAAACACAAACTTATAAATACTCTGCTATAAACATGGGATCAAAGATATGTTTTAATACCTAGACATGGAAATAAGCTACGTGTCCCAGGGATAAATGGAAAAAGATGTTGTGGGATTTTAATATTAACAATACAATATTATTCAGCTATAAGAAACAAAGGAATTGTACCATTTTTGATAAAATGAATGGATCTTGGGGGCATTATGTTTAATAAGTCAGATAGACAGGTACTACATGATCTCACTTATATGTAACACTTAAAAAAAAAAAAAAAAACATAAAAAGGATAAGATTTTTGGTTTCCAAAGTTGAGGTAGGAAGGGGAAAGAAGAATAGTGATCAAAAGGTAGAAGCTGGCCCTGGCTGGTAGCACAGTGGATAAGGCGCCGGCCTGCAAACCCAAAGGTCGCAGATTCAATTCCCCAGCCAGGGCACATAATAAGGTTGCAAACCAGGTCTCCAGTCAGGTCTGTGGCTGGAGGCAGGTGAAAAGCATACATACATTGATGTCTTTCTCCCTCTGTGCCTCTCTCCCTTCCCCTCTTTCTAAAAATAATGGAATAAAATCTTTTAAAAAAAAAGGTACAAGCTTATTATGAGGGATATAATATACAACATGAGGACTACAGTTACTCTGTTATATGATATAGGATATGAAAGAGAAGAGAGTGAATCCTAAGAGTTGTCATCACAAGTTCTGTTTTTCTCTTTTTGTATCTATAGGAAATGATTATTTCAAAAAAGTGTCAGAAAAGGGTACTGAAGTATTTTTGAATGAAATGGAAAACTATCTACTAATTTAAAATAATCCACCCCTAAAATTTTTTAAATGGAAGTGAAAATAACATACAAAAAATAAGATATACAGAAGGAGTAAAACAACATAGGCAAAATATTTGCCTATGCTTTTGAAACTGGGTGATGAGTACAAGGGATTTTTTATGTTGTTTCACCATTCTTTTTACCTTATATTTGAAATTACTCATTACAGAAAGTAAAAAGTCAACCAACCAAGTAACAACAAAACCTATGAAACTGCAGCATCACAGAAAAAGATATCTGGAGTTCATTCCATACCAGTTAAATCATTAACACTTTCTTAGGGCCACTAGGCCATTAATTTTTAATGGATTCATTGGGATGACATTGCTTTACAAAACCATATAGATTTCAAGTGTACAACTCAATAAAACATCTGTGCACTGCTCTGTGTGTCCATGGCCTCAAGCAAAGTCACTTTCTGTCCCCATTTTCTTCCTTTGGCCACCTCCACCTACCTCTACCAACTTTTCCCTTTGGCTATCACCAATCTGCTGTTTGTGTTTTTGTTTCATATATATGTGTGTGTGTGTGTGTGTGTGTGTGTATTTTATATATGTATATTTCATATTTTTTTCATAAGGTTTGTTTTATATATATTTTCAGGTGTATAAAGTTTTGTTGCTTAATCCCTTCATATTCTTTCATCTGGTTTCCTAAACTCTCTCCCTTCTGACAGCTGTCAGATTCCATGTATCTATGCCTCTGTTTCTATCTGATTAGTTTATTTTATTCACTAGATTCCACATATAAGTGAGATCATACAGTGTTTGTATTTCTTTGATGACTTATTCCACTTAGCATAATCATCTCCACGTCCACCCATGCTATCACAAAAGGAAGAGCCCCCATACACTTATTTTTACCATTGAGTAGTATTCCATTGTGTAAAATGTACACTTATCTGTTTATGGGCACGTGGACTGTTTCTGGATCATGGCAGTTGTGAATAATAATACAATGAACATAGGGGCATATATTCTTTTGAATTACTGTTTTAGTTTCTTAGGATATATTCTCAAAAGGCAGTTCTATTTTTAATTTTTTGAGGAAACGCCATACTAATTTCCACAGTAGCTGCACTGGTCTGCATTCCCACCAATAGTACAACGAGGGTTCCCTTCTCTTCACATCCTTTCCAGCACTTGTTGTTTGTTGATTTATTAAAGATGACCACTCTGACTGGTGTGACATGGTATCTCATTGTGATTTTAATTTGCATCTTCTGATGATTAGTGACATTGAGCATTTTCCACATGTCTATTGGCTATCTGTATGCCCTCTTTAAAGAAGTGTCTATTGAGGTCCTTTGCCCATGTTTTAACTGGATTGTTTGTCTTTTGGTGTTGAGTAGTATAAATTCTTTATGTATTTTGAGAATTAACACCTTATCAGATGTATCATTACTGAGTATGTTCTCTTATGCAGTGGGTTCCCTTTTCATATTTTTTATCATTCCTTCTGCTGTGCAGAAGCTTTATAGTTTGATGTGGTCTCATTTGATTATTTTTTCAAAGTAGCCTGGTACAGGCATAAGAGTGGGCATACAGATCAATGGAACAGAACAGAGAGTGCAGAAATAAACCCACATTTTTATAGTCAATTAATATCTGACTAAGGCTAGAGCATACAATGGAGTAAGCACAATCTTTTCAATAAATAGTGTTGGAAAAATTGGACAAGTATATACAAAAAAAATGACACTAGACTGCAAACTTACACTGTACATAAGAATAAACTCAAAATAGATAAAAGACTTAAATGCAGTGAAACCATAAAAATCCTAGAAGAAAACATAGGGAGTAAAATCTCAGACAACTCTTGTAGCAATTTTTTTTTTTTTTTGGATACATCTCCTTAGCAGGGGAAACAAAGGGAAAAAATAAATAGGACTGCTTCAAATTAACATGTTTTGCACAGGGCCACTAATTTTAATTCAAGGTTGAGAATAACAATTTTGTGGAAAAGGGGACATTTTGAGAAGAAGAAAGGCATTTCATTAAATGAAATACATGTTTGCACTGTGTGTGTGTATGTGTATATGTGTGTGTGTGTATATATATATATATTCTAAATTAAATCTTTCATTTCAAGATAGTTTTAGATTCATATGTAGTGTTAAAGAATAGTATAGTGAGATCTCTTTAACCCTTTGCCCAGTTTCCCCCAATGGTACTACATTGCACAACTATAGTATTGTATAATATCACAACCAGGATAGTAACCTTGATACAGTAAACATAAGTAATATATAGAACTCTTTTCACTATCTGAAGGATGCTTCCTGTTGCTCTGATAGCCAATTGACCATTCATGCCCATACTTAACCTCTGACAATCAATCACTAATCTGTTCTCCATTTCTATAATGTTATTTCAAGAATGTTATACTAAACAGAAAATATCAACCCCCCAAAAACTTCCATAGTGTATTACTTCATTTATGTAGTAGTCTGGACATTCATCCAGGTAGCTGTGTGTATTCAGATAGCTTTTCTCCTATAGGTAAGGAGTTATTCCTCTCTCTCTGCCTTCAAGAATTTGCCTTTAGTTTTCTGTAGCTTATATAATGTTTCTTGACCTAGATTTCTTTGGGCTTCTTCCGGATGGAATTTATAGAAGCCCTTGGATACAAAGGGCTGTGTGTTTTACCAAATTGAAAAGTTTTTACAAATTATCCTTTTCAGTATTTTTAGCTGTAACCTCTTTCTGCTCTCCTGGTACTCCAATAACATGAATGATCCTTTTTTGTTATAGTTGTACACATCCTTGAGACTCTGTTCATATTTGTGTGAGTGCACATGCCCGCTCATGCATGCACACCCACACACACAAAAAGAAAATACAGTTTACCTTTTTAAAGCCATACACAATTTAAATATAGGGGAAAAAAGAAATATAAAGCAAGTTGCAAAGGTGAGGTCAACTGTGTTGGTTAATATATTTTAAAATTGGCATTATTTGTTTAATTTGATATCTAAGAGTATATTTACTTCTAAAATAAACTATTAAAGGATACCTTAAAAGAAATTAAAATTATTGCAAAGATATAAAATGAACATGTGTTAAAATGTTTATTTAACTCATTATTACTGAGATCAGAAAGATGTTACAACCAGTTCAAAGGGGCATCCAAAGAATATACATTTATAGATCATAAATATTTCAATGAATTTTTTAAAATGCATTTTAAAAAAATCTGGTGGAGATTGACAGAGAGAGGATGGGGTGGGGGGCAGGGGAGAGCAATAGGGGAAAATGGGACAACTGTAATAGAATAAATTAATTAAAAAACAAAAAATTTATTGCTGTATTAAACTTATCACATTTTTCTTCAACTGCTTTCTCCTGCACCCCCTCCCACAGTCAATCCCACATGTTGTCCATGTCCATGGGTCATTTATACTAGTTCCTTGACTAAACTCTTCCCCTTCTAAAAACAGTTTTTTGTTTTTTTTTTTAATCTGGTTTCTTCCACAGTGGATGAGGAAGTATTTGAACCTCCAACTGACTTAATTTGAATATTTATAGACAATAATTATTTTTCAATGCTATCAGTCATCTACAATTTACAGTTCTAAACTACCTCAAAGGTAATGAAAGAACAGAGTCCCCACAGGATCAGGATTAGATAACTGCTGGAGGCCAATGGTCTGAAAAATGCATAGTTTTTCCCAGAAGCGTATTTTCCCCCTCTACTGCTGAGACTCTAATGAAAAAATCATAAAAATGGTATTTACTTGACATTACTTTGTGCAACTCCTCGAGGTGATCCTTATGTATTAGCCACTGGATCCTTCCATTAACCCTTTTGGGGGACTAATACTGTATTAGCATCTATTTTCTATGTATATTGAATCCAATAAATAAAAAGTGAAATTTCATGGTAAGAAATATTGGACTTGAGATTTAGACTGAAATATGATCTGAAGATTAAAAATAACATTCTTTTTGGTGATTTATTTTGGACATTTGCTTAGAACATCTTTCTGTGGTCTACATTTGCTTAGAATATCTTTCTGTGGTGGAACTCCCTAACCTGTTTCAGTGATTAGTCTGGTTTTTAGTAGTGTCCACACCTTCCACTGGAAATCAGGTTTTTGAGGTTTGTTACCATGTATCTAAATGTCAACTTTCACATCATTTTTAAGAATTTGTTGTAGAAGGAAGAACACATAGGCAGAGAGCTGCTAAAAATTCTATCTTTAATTCTCATAACCACACACATTTTTGATAGTTATTCTTACCACCCATTTTCAGAGATACCTTCTGTTATTCTATGACAATTCGTAAATTTCTTTGGTCTTAATTTGTCTAAAAGCACTTTGGCCTTAACAATAAATTCTGTGCCTTCAGTAAACAGTGCTGGCTAACTGCCTCTTTTGCTGCTTTTGTTTTATGAAATCTAACTTTTTGTGCCCTAGGAAATGGCTTACCACAAAGAACCATCCTTCTTCCCCAGAGGAGACTAAGAGATGACTCCCTTGTTAACTTATAATAAGACTAGACATAGTTCCTACAAATCCCTGTTCTTTCTATCACAAATGATTAGCTGAACTGTTTGTTCCCTCTTGCTGAAAATAGTTAGACACTGAGCAACTGAATGTGTGAAATGCACAATGGTCAGAACACTTAGGAAATAGATCTCTGACCAACACTGCAGCGATAAACCCAGCAAGCCAGCCTGCTGCCTGCAGTAGGTAGCCCAGAAAGCCAACTTGCTGGCTACAAGTCAAGTTTGTGGGAAGTCAGACTATCTCTAGAAAATATTCTGGGAAGCCAGGCAATAACCCCTGTAACAATAGTTCACACACAGCCAGAATATGATTGATAATAGACAGTCTCTCTGAATTCTGCTCTAACTTTCAGTTTAGGGCCAACTACAGAAAGCAGATTATACACCTCTAACGGAACACATAGGATGCCCTGAGTCTAGCCTGCTTACAGAATTCCCAGGCCCACAGCCTCCAATCAGCACACACCTGAAGCCTTCCCCTTTATCTACCTTTGAGTCTCTGTCACATGCAAGTGATCGTAGCTGATTCACAATGGAAAACTCTGGATAAGTAACCGCTCCTTGTTTTTATTTGGGTGGTCTTCCTTAATTTCTATAACATAAACATTTCCTCAATGACTCAATTTCCCTTTGTTTACAAAAGCAACCTCAACTGTAAAATCACCCATCTATATCATGTTGCTCCTTATAAAAGCCTAAAACTGTCCGCCATAGTGAAACATTGATCTTCTAAGCATTTGAGTATCTAGAGTACTTTTCCTACTGCAATAGCATAAATAAAATAATTTCCCACCTTCTCATAAATCATATTGTCTTCATACAACATAAATACATACAGGGGTGGGCACAAGTTTACAGTTATAATGCAAATAAATAATGTAATAATAGATAATGCAAGAATAAACTATGTTTCATGTACTCACAACTGTAAGCCTACTTTTGTCCACCCCTGTATTTGCATATTTAGAAAAAACACTCATGCCACAAACAAAATTCATGCCACTTCATGTAAATATGTAAATGCACAAAGAGGGGAATGAAAGTGTAAAGGAAGGGAAAGTAATTAGACAGCAGAAAGAAATGGAGAGGGGGTGGAAAATTCTGGAGAAATAGCAGACAAATAAGGTTTAAAAAATCAAGGAGTTCTTAACATCTACATTAAAAATACAAGTATATTGAATTTATAAATATCAATGATATACACTGGGGATTCCCTCTTACTCCAAGTAGAATATTCTTTGTCATGGGAATGTATAGGAAATAGTTTGTTTTTATCCATCTTTGTACAAAAACTAAAGTTGAATATCTCCTTTAAGAAGCTATAATTCCAAGTAAGAAAACTGAAAATACTTGGGTTAATTTTCTGTTTTTTGTAGCTGGGTATTAATTATTTCCTAAGTGTGAAGGAAAAAAACTCAGGCTATCATTGTTCACATTTACCACTGATAATACTTTAAAAAAAAATCCTCACCTGAGGATATACAGTATATTTACTGATTTGAGAGAAGGGGGAACAGGGCAGTTACCTATTGGTTGACTGTCATCTGGAGATCGAACCCACAGCCTAGGTTTGAAACCACAAACTTTGGTGTATGGGTTGATATTCCAACCAATTGAGAGTAACCTGGGCAGACCCCAGTAAAGATTTTTAAAGCAATGATTATGTCAGGCACAGTGCCTGGACTAGAAATTCAAAGATGAGTAAGATTTAGGTGTTTATGCTCCCAAAGAGCTCCAACTTTAATTCTGGACACAAACTTGGAAACAGATATAAGTTAAAAGTCTGTGTACATTTCATTGTTTCTCACTTTGGAATATATTACCCATTTTGATGTTAGGTTAATTTTGCATCTGACAATTCTTTTCTTTTAGCAGTTATATGAATTTAAAATCAGCACATGTTTGTATATGTATAACCACTGCAATCACATTTCAAAAGGATCACCTGAAGGGAAATACTTTAGACTGAAGAGAAAACTAATATTTTACACAGTTGAAAGAACACAGTTCAAAAATCTATAAATTCATCATGCTTATCATCCAGATACAACATTGTCTTTTCAAAATTGCTAACATTCTTGGAACAATAATACCAGTCCATAATCCTCAGATACATTGATATTTCCCATGTTTGAAATACTATCCTCCTGCTAATAGTCATGACCTTCAAAAATGTGTTCAGTTTAGGTTTGATGAACTTAGTACAAAGAAAAGATGTTGCCCTTTTCCGCCCATGGGTTCATACTAAATTTTAAACTATTTTTTCAAGGCTCTAATGTTACCCGTAGTTGCCTTTTTTCACTGCTGAATGATTATAATCAGCAGATAACTGAAACTGTTATTTGCTCCTGAATATTTCATTTCTTAAGCAAGAATGCATAATTTGGGGCAAGTTTTATAAATGAATAACATGTTAGTTATCAATAACAATGAACTTTTTAAGTAGTATGCCTGATAAATAGGGCCTTGATTATGAGAAACATAATCTCCTAATTTTTTGCAGCCTACTGAGAAAATGATTATTAGATGCGGTGAAAATCCCAACCATGCACTCAGTCAGAGTAATGAAAATCTATATTCCAGCAGTGAGTATGTTCCATTTAATATTTTTCTCCCCCACTCCTTTCCACTTCCCTTAATCAAAAGAAGAAACACTTTTAAACCATCCACAGTCGGTGTGAAACTTCCCAAGCAAAGTTTATTGAATTGTTTTCCCTTCAGCTGCTCTCAGAAAAATATGGGCACCTATTCCTAGTTGCAGAAACATCATAATGACATTCCTTATCCTTCTTGATCTCTTTGTTTATACTTCTCCAACCTTCTAGTAAAAAAAAAAAAAGAAAAAAAACAAAAACTCTCAATCTGGATCCGTAGATAATTGGCAAATGGCAAAAGGGAGACTCAATTAACTCAGATTATTAACAGAGACATGCTACATCTGGTTATGGCTAAATCTGTTTGTCCAGAAATATCTATCAAATAAATGATTAAAATCAAGACCTGGCAGATGTGCATTTCTCCACATATGACCCTCTTTCTCTAATGCATAAAAATGTGCTTAGTTTGATCTGAGAATCTTCCCTTAATTACACAACTTGAAGTCAAGATTTGGAAAATGGCAAATAACCTGGAAAAAGACATCTGTATATGCTTATTTAAGTTTTCCCTCCTGAATCTCGCCTCTGCGGCACTAGAATGTGGTAGAATGAGAAACAATCTGTATTCTTGCCTTTTGCTCAGAGCCCTGAAGGAAAACCTGCTGGGATTGGCTGCAGATGGTTTCACTGCCAGAGAAGAATGTGCCTGGTCGTGGCTGCCTGTTCTGTATGCATGATCAAGCCTCGGTCAATACTTCATGTGCCTCATTAACTGGGGGACAGGAAGAAGTATGATGCTCCCAAAATACACACTCTTTTTTTTTTTTTTTTTTCTAGCTAAGGCCAAATATGAAAAAAAAAACCACTTAAAAATTAAGAAGTACTGTTAAAAATTGTTTTTTACTACCAAACTCTGTTCCCTTTATAGACTTCACAATGAATAGCTGACAAACGGTTATTAAAGGGGCACATTCATTTGCTCACAACTGACTTGTTTATTTCAAAGTGAATAATATTGGCAGGAAAACAGTATCACAATTTCCTAGGACCCTGAGCATGAAATACATAAGATATTTAGCCTGCATGATGAGAAATCAGAAAGAACAATTATATGAGAGAATCAGAGAGTTAATTTTGTCTAAAGCCTCTATTTGCCCATGACAATTTTGCATTAAAATGTTTACTAAGTATGAGTTTTGCCACTGTAAAAGGCCTAAAGCAATTTTAAATTTGCTTAAGAGTTCCTCATGTAATTAAATATTTTCAAGTTATTTAAATGAGGATAATTAACATTTATTAAACTCATACCACAACCGGGTATTTTAAATTCATATATAATTTTGTATTCCTAATAATATTGCAAAGCAGTTACAATCATCTCATTTTAAGGGCAAAGCTAAAAGATGTTAAGTGCTCTTACTCAAGATTCCTTGAAAACATTCAGGTTGGGTAGGCCAATGCCTTCTCCATGCAGATCCTGAGCCTACTTCTGCTTCATCACAGGCTAGCTGAAGATGGTAACGAACCCAGCAAGAGAAGCATGTGGCACAGATGATTTCTCCCCACCTGGCCACAGTCAATCCCCAGCTCATTGTCCTTGTCCATGGGTTATTCATGTTAGTTCCTTAACTAAACTTTCCCCTTCTTTCCCTCCCTCTTTCCACACCTCTGGTCACTGTCCTACTTTCTGTTTCCATGTCTCTGGTTCCGTTCTGCTCTTCTGTTTGTTTTGTTCAGCAGTTTCCTGTATTAGGTGAGATTATGTGGTATTTGTGTTTTGCCACCTGGTTTATTTCACTAAGCATAATACTCTCCAGTTCTAACCATGCTGTCACAAAAGGTAGGAGTTCTTTCTTTCTTTCTGCTGTGTAGCATTCCATTGTGTAAATGTACCAAAGTTTTTTAACCCATTCATCCACTGATGGGTACTTAGGCTGTTTCCAGCACTTGGCTATGAACATAGGGTTGTATAGGTTCTTCTGAATTGGTGTTTCAGGGTTCTTAGGGTATAAGCCTGGCAGTGGAGTTGCTGGGTAAGAAGGCAGTTCTGTTTTTAGGGTTTTTTTGTTTGTTTGTTTGTTTTTTAAATTTTATTGTTGTTGTATTACATCCATCCCATGTTTGTTTGTTTTGTTTTTTAGGAAATTCCGTATGTTTTCCACAGTGGCTGCACCAGTCTTAATTTATTATTATTGTATATTTTTCCATTACCATTTAGTCCCCCATTGCAATCACCCCATTGTCGTCTATGCCCATGAGTTCTTCCTCCTTTATACTCAATCCCTTCACCACCTTTACCCTCTCTCCCTTTTAGTTGCCATTTGCTCTCTGAATCTGTCTGTAATTTGCTTATTACTCTAGTTTGTTCATTACATTTTACATAAGAGTGAATTCGTATGGTATTTGTCTTTCTCTGACTAGCTTATTCCACTTAGCATAATGTTCTCCACATTCATCCATACTGTCACAAAGGGTAACATTTTCTTTTTATGGCTGAGCATTATTCCATCGTGTAGATTTCTAACCAGTGTGCTCTTCCACTGAAGACAGAAACACAGAAGGTAGAAAGTTTTAATTAGAGTATTTAGAATAAGTGAATTTCAAAGAGAAAAAGTGGTTCTTAGCATTAGGGATTGGAAGCTTTATTGTTTGATGAAGTAAGGTTCATGTCGGTTTATTATTTTCATTGATTCTTAATTAAAATAATGTAACATTATTAAATACAAAATAAACCAGATGAGCTAAATGAAAGACACAGTCAACAACCTAGTCCCAGTCCCCAGAGGCAACTAATCCTCATGGTTTAGTTCCCTTCATTTATTTAAATATGTTTGCCGATTTTATCTACTAATTGACCAGTTCAGATCACCTCTATTGGCTCCCTGCTGAAAGGCATGATAATTTATGCAACATAATACCCTACATTATTCTTCTGCCTCCCCCTAAATATCAACAGCTATATTTTAATCTGTTTTTGCTGTAACCTGTGATTTTAAAGCGCTAATCTTTCATCTGATATTGGTACATAGGTAAGTAATGTTAGTATTAATAGAGAACTTGTTCATACTAACTTCCCCCCTGCCAGGAAAGGGGAAGAAGAATAGAACTAAAAATATAACTTCAAGCCCTGGCTGGTGGCACAGTGGGTGCCAGTCTATGCACCCAAAGGTCGCTGGTTCAATTCCCAGGCAGGGCACATAACCAGGTTGCAAGCCAGGTCTCCAGCCAGGTCTGCAGCTGGAGGCAAGTGAAAGGCAACCATACACTGATGTCTCTCTTCCTCTCTGCCTCTCCTCACCCCCTAAGAAAAATAAAATCTTTAAAAAAATAAAAATAAATAATATGTTGGAGGGGAAAACCCACAAAACTTTGTTTTCCACAATGTAAGGAAGAAACCCTTTCAGCCTATTTTATAAAAATTAATTTTGAACACCTGCAGCTGGAACTCTCCCAACCTTCTCAAATCCTGGCAGGCTGATCTTGTGTCTGCAATTCCACTTCCATCTTCCAGTGTCCTCCCCATAAAGAAGGTATTTCCAATCCATTGCTTCCAACCTTGGGTTGTCTCCCAAGGTATGGAATTTGCATTTGTCAGTGTTCAGTTTATAAATTTACAAGATTTTGATTTTCCTTTCACTATTTTCCCCCAATGACCTTGTCATATTTTAAAGATTGAAATATTGCAGGACACAAGCTTTATTTTTATGTTTTTGTTTTTAGAAACACATATGGTACGGCAGCATGCCCTGAATTTTTTAGTTATGTTTTGACTTTATAAACCTGATATTATATTCAAATGTCTCTTTAAAATAATCTCTTTCTTTCTTCCTTTGGTAATTTGAATATTTAGCTCCCTTAAATTTGCTTCCTTACACTTTTCTACCTCTTGTCTTTTACTTTTGCTTATGTTTTATCCTTCCCCCTATAACTTCATAGTATTCTCCATTTCTGTCTACAGGGAGATCCCAAATTTTTAAAACAATAATAGATTTGCCTAATTATTCAAATACTTTTTGCTGCAAATCCATGTTTAGGCTGTGATTATTAGTTTCCTTTTTTGTGGTTTCAAAGTCATGCCTACTTTCCATGAAAATGAGAATGTGTTTTCTGATGTAAAAGGTCAAACATATCCTCATTCTTATATTCCGTAAATTAAACAAGTAATAACTGTTTATGGTTTGTCTTCTATTTTGACATGGATTTTTCAGTTTTTGTTGTGTTTTCATTGTTTGATTTTTTGGTATATATGTATGTTTTTTTAAAATATCCAAATACTTCTATTTAAGAGGGATAATCCTAATATTTTATTAGCTTTTTAAAAGTATCCAAATTTTTGTTTATTGAACACTTTCTCTGATCTTTCCTCATTTGGGCTGACTGATTCCCAGGCTTATGAGACCGGTTCCCACCCTGCTCCATGTCCCTCTGTGGGAGTCTAGGATCAACCACTGAATCTTGTTTATTACATGTATTGCTCTTTTTGATAAACTACATTCTCTGAGAAGGTGATCTTCTTGAGTATTTTATATTTTTTCCCATTGATTGTATATTTAAAAATCTTACTTGGCATCTTGTTCTCTCATTTTCTAAGTATGTTCTCATAAAATTGTGTTACCGTGTTCTAGTGATACAGCTTTCCCCACATACAGCTTGGTGGATATGTTTCAGTCCTCAGTTTGTCTCCCTATCGAAATCTGATGTTGATTATAAAATTTCCTTTATAGAAACACTACCATGAGACTACTTCTTTTCTTTACATTTCCTCATAGGTACCTTTTAATATTATCTATATCTGCTTTGTGACTCCTTCTTTAGTATCTAGTTACCTATTGTACCTCAGTGTTTGGTGCAAATAAGTAGCTCACATTTTAGTCCTTCGTCCAAAGTAACCTCTTCATGGCCAGAGTTACAATTATTATCTTATGATAATCACAGCCAAATTTATAGCCTTGATACAGGTTTGAGCTCCAGATTCATTTATGCCTGCCAACTCTACATCTCCTCTCAGACGTATCAAAATAGTCTCATTCAACAAGTCTAAACCTTGAAATAATTTTGTGCACACACACAATCACTCACATCTCCCAGTCTGTTCCACATTCAAGATATTCTGTTCCAGAGCATGGTATTAATAGCCATACAATTTCTTAATACAGACACTTAGAAAACATTCTTGACAACTCCCAATATCTAACCTATGATGAGGTCCTATTGATTTTAGTTCATAAATCTCACTCAAGTAATCCACATTTTTATCTATACCTATACTGCTCTGGTTTACACAATTACCATGTTTTCACTTGAACCATTAAAATAGCTCAAATCAATTTCCCTTTTTATAGTGTATTCTGGGCATTTGATACCCAGGATTTGCTTTTGAAAAATAATGAATTGAATCAAGCCAGGTGACCAACTTAGTTACCTATCAATGGCTTCCTGTTGTTAGGATGAAAACAAACAACAAGCTCTCCTAAATCCTCCATTGTCTGCTCTGGTTCTCCATCCCACACCACAATTTCCCCACTGCAGATGCAGTCACCGTGGCTTTCCATTTCTTAGGTATATCTCATTTCTTTCTAATAACTAACCTTTTTTACTTGCTTATCCATTTGCAAGAAATAATCTTTGCTCATATTTTATCTTTAGGAGAGTTATAGTTGACTTTCTCAGAGTGAAATTATCTTCTCTATTTTTAATTTACAGGCTGGGTTATTTTTCCTTTTATATATGGCCATAAAATCTTTTACTTTTTAGGTCATTTAATTTATTTTTAATTGTGAATGAATTCATTTTAATTGTAAATGTACTGGTATATTATGTTAATCATCTGTCTCCTGTAGTAGAATCTAAGATCTATGAGAGCAGTCATTCATCTATTTTTGATCATTGCCTACATTTATCACATAGTCTGAAGGAGAGCCATCTAAAATCTGTAAAGTTAATTAGTCAACGAATGTGCAAATAGTGAACATGTTTAAGCCTTTTTATATTGATGTAAAGTTCAAAAACTATAGAGTATCTAATGAATATTTTCTCTCCTTGCTAAAATAAACATTGTTTTCTCTTTTCTTCTGTTGTATAATTAAGCATTGAAGAACAAAACTGCCCAGTTTCTCTCTTCTTCATTTTTTTCCTTAAAGGTAAATTTCCTATGGTACACATGTATTATCTTCCTGTTTTCTCTTACAACATTCTAAATTGTTTTCAGAATCTTTCTTTTTCAATAAATTATTAATGTTGCTACCCATAAAGCATAGTTCAGACAAGTTTTACCTATTTGGACAAAAAATAAAATTGAAGTTTTTTGGGGGGTCACAATAATATTTTTCAAATGAGACTAGATCACCATTTCAACTCCCTTGGGTTATGCCAGACTGAAAAAAAAATAAATGTTAAGAGTTTTTGTCTATAGCAATTATAAATTTAATATTACAGTTTGACATATGTCAGAAGTGATTTTTGGCTTTATTACATTAATAAGGAAAATCACTTAATAGTATAAATTAACCAAAATCTTTGAGTTGGGGGTAGGTATGCTACAACCACTTAATATACACTACTATCTGATTGGGATCATCAAATCCTAATATCCAGATATTAGCAAGTTAATGGAATAGCAAACAGTGTATGTTTTCTTGCTTAGACAATAATAGAAGTATATAGTAGAGTTAAACTATATACAAGATAATTGCATGTATGTTAATATATATGCATGTAATGTAAATAGACTAGTTAATTAAGCTTAAATGTCTTATGAGTTTTATTAATTATTCAAGGTTTTTGAAAGTAACTAATTTTGACTTTAGACAGCATGTTTTGTTTAAAGGGATATTAAGGGTTGGGGAAAACCAAGTGACTATCACCACATTCATTGCTAGCTCTTAATCTTTATCTTCAATTTTTATAAACAAAGAATCATTGCTATATCTTAAAGAAAATGTAATTTCAATTTAATTTTCTTGTATTTGTAAAATATATATAAGTTCAATGAAAGGGAAAAAGAGAAAAAAGCAAAAAGATTTACACCAGACATATGACCTTAAATAGGCTCTGTTCATAAAAAGTTTCTTTTATGTAAATCATTATTCCAGCCACATTTTAATCAAACTTTACACTTGAGATTCATTATAGATATGCTAATCTATGTCAACATTAGTAATATTATTTTAAAATATTTGAAGACCAGACCAAATAACCAAAGAAACTGCTTTACTTTTAGTATTATTCATTATTCTAAACTAAGCTGTTTGACAAATTTTAAGATAGTTTCCCTACCATGAACTGAACTGAAACAATTTTATTTTGTAGACTGGAAAATCCAGATAGGTAAGTTTCATATAGGATAGGCGGAGAAATTTTTAGTTTTCACTTTTAACTAGTGTCATTGGAAATATTAGTTGAAATGTCAGTGCTCCTAATATTTGAATCTCTATGTTTTTAAAAGAGTAGCCTTTGCTTATATGGTATCATTACTATATTAATTTCTGTCTCTATTTTATATATATTGTTCATGAATGTCTCTTATTATTGTGCAGACATTTAAACTCTACCAATTTCCTGTCAAATATTAATATGCTTCCTAAAATACAAGTCTTATTTATGAATTTTTAAAAAATATATTTTCATATCATAAAATTCCCAGAAAGACAAAGATAATGAAGAAAATTAAGAGAAATTTTGAGTCATTTCTCTTGAATATAAACTTAAGATTAGCTCTTCTGTTTTTATGCTGTTTTTAAGTATTTGGGTACATTGTTTTTATTTATTTATTTACAAAAGATTTTATTTATTATTTTCAGAGAGTGAAGAAGAGATAGAGACAGAGAGGGAGAGAAACATCAATGCATGGTTGCCTTTCACCTGCCTCCAGCTAAGGACCTGGCTGGAGACCTGGCTTGCAACCTGGTTATGTGCCCCAGCTGGGAATTGAACCAGTGACCTTTGGGTTCACTGGCTGGCATCTATCCACTGCACCATCAGCTGGGGCCTATTGTTTTTATTTTTATCATCACTATAAATGGTCTTTGAATTTATTCAATAACTAAACAGTTTGGAGAAGGAATTACATCATGCACATGACATTAATCTGAATTCTCTATTACTGGAGCCTTTAGTCCAAGTCTGATATATGACATCTTCTTGTGCAGCTTTGTGAATCTCTAAAAGGTCCAGATGAAATGCTTGTCTTGTTTCATTGCCCTGCTTTCCTCTACTGCAGCTCAGTGAGTCAACAATAATTACTCACCTTCTCTCTGCATAGAAAATAACCAGGGGTCCAAAGGGTTGGCACAAAAACTTCACCTATTGTATCTAATCTGAGGAGTTTCATAAGCAAAAATATAATTATGTTTAGAGTCTCATAAAAGGTTCTAATTTTTAGTAGTTTCTTTTAAAAATCAAGTTAGATAGAATGTGTGGTACGATATCAGATTTGTGTTCATTATCTATCTTAGATTATAAAACAAATCTAATTTAAACACCATAGAGAGCTAATGTTTATGGATAATTTACTGAGTTGCTTAAATTGCATTATATACATCTTAATTAGCAGATTAGTCCTTGTGTAGAACAGCTGAACTTCATTCTACCCAGATTTCTAGGTTCAGTCTGTATTCATGCTGTCTTAAAATCAAATCAGAATTTTGATGTTGGATAGCCTTAAGAATAATTCAGACCATTTCTGTTGTGTTAGAGATCTGTAGTAAGCAAAGTTGCAAATAAGGGGTATTATATTTACTAAATAACTGCCAAAATTTACGTGCAATATTCTATTTAATCCTCAGAATAAACCTTAAAGAAGCTATTATCATGAGCATTTGACCTGTAAAACTACATATTACTTTTTTACTAACTTTATTTTATGCATCTTCTGTAATATTCATATGTTAATATCAAAAATTAAAAGAAAATCTATGCAACCATCCATGAACATTCACTTTTCTTTTTTTTAGCAAAAAATACTTATTAAAAATATGGAATACTTCATGAATTTGCATGTCATCCTTGTGCAGGGGCCATGCTAATCTTCTCTGTATCGTTCCAATTTTAGTATATGTGCTGCCAAAGTGAGCACGGCATTCACTTTTAATATTTTGGTGCCTATCACATAAATTTTTGGAAAACATGCTATGATGATAGTATGAGAATATGAATAAAATTACATCACTTGTATCTCTAAAGCATATTATTCTTTGACATTCAATTATTTTTGACAAGTTATTATTTGTACTATTAATAGTGTATATATTTTTTAAAGATTTTATTATTTTACAGAGAAGGGCAGTGAGGGAGGAAGAAAGAGAAAGAAACATCAATGTATGGTTGCCTTTCACCTGCCTCCAGCTACGGACCTGGCCGGAGACCTGGCTTGCAACCTGGTTACGTGCCCTGGCTGGGAATCAAACCCATGACCTTGGGGTTTTCAGGCCTGTGCCTATCCACTGAATCACCAGCCAGGGCTAATTTGTTATTATCTTTTCAATTTTGATTATCTAGTTTTAGTAATACATATAACATCTACAGTGTCTGTATGATGTAAGACAATATTAATGTAGGTAATGACAGACAATTCACCCTCTAAACAAAAGATGTAAACACATGGTATTGCTAAATACAGAACATTATATAGAACATTAACTGTATTTTCTCTTCTTTACCATTTTGTTAATAACATTTTCTTTTCTCTAGCTTACTTTAGTAAAAGAAAATAGTATATAATATAGATAACATGCAAAATATTTGTTGAATATTCCTGTTATCTGTAAGGCTTCCAGTCATCAGAGGTTATTAGCAGTTACATTTCTGGGAAGTAAAACATGTGTTACATGGATTTTCAGCACTTTCACATGCATGGGGTAAGTACCCCTAACCTATACATTGTTGAGGGGTTAGTTGTAGTTACTAACCTGCCAAGTTATCAATTATTTAAGTCAAAGCAATTTTATTAATACAATCCCTGAATTGACTGTGTCTCCCTTTTGTAACTCTCAGCCACTAAAATCCATTTATCACCATTTATCATTTATATTTCAGGTCAATGTGACAGCATCCTAACATTCCTTCTAATCATCACAGTTTACTTTGCCCTTTCTTCTAAAATGTATGTCACCTTTTATTGGTGCTATTCACATGGCACCTAACATTTGATGCTTTGTTTAGTAACTTTTATATACTGTCATTAGATTAAAAACTCATGGAGACAAAAAGCGCTTTTGTTTTGTTCATAGTACCTTCTGCAGTGCTCCCCACTTAATACATAATCATTGAATAAATTAGAATAGTTGCCTTTAATCAGCTGTCCTAAGATGCCAGAAAAGGAGCCCAGTGTGAAACTGAATTAGAAACATACACAAAAGATAGAGCTGCTGCTTCTATAGATAAGAGTCGCTAGTTTAAAGCTCCTGTAGGGACCAGACTCTTCAGAGACACACACACACAAAAATGCCCATTATAAGAAAAAACAGGACAGGATCCAAAGTTTATGCACTTAGCTATGTGACAGTTTTATACTGTTGCAATTTGTGGATTCATCATCATTTCAAAATGATGCTGTTTAATGTTTCTCACTTTATTTTGAAGCTATTTATTTAATTCATATTAATTTCATTAAGGCCAAGACTTTTTTTCTTAATGGTTTTAAAAATCTACAAAATGTAGACACAGCATAAAGCAATATAAACAGTTTAAAAATACATATTAACAGGACAAAAAATGGCTTCTAGAGTTAAAACCATTTTATAGATAATATATGGCTTGCCTAAAATATGTTGTTTTAGATGATTAATATTTAAATTCACAGGAGAGTAGATAACGTCTTACTGAAAACCTTCAAATAAAGTTTGCTTTGGAGCAATATAGTAAATAATTGCAAGGCAGGATAAATGTAACTTTTCTCCATGTGCAATGCACAGTTGTGCAATATTTGCAACAATAATTTTTAAAGGAAAATGACTTCTTAAAAAAAGTTAAAATCATTTTAATGTGGGGATTTTTATTTTTAAAACATTAAGAAACTGATGTGTGACACAATTTGTGTAAGAGGTTTTGTCATTGATTAGAAACTAAATCACGTTTCCTTTTTGTTGTTTTGGTTTTTGTTGAACATGCTGCAAGGGCAGTCTATTGTAAAGGTTTTGTGTTTTTTCCCCAGCACTTATGTAAACTTCACCATGCTCATTTTCTAATATGATTAGATGGCTGTAAATAAAATGCACTGAAGCAGATACAATCAAATAATAACAATGCAGAACAACTGGAAAGTTTCTATAATAATAGCAATACGCTTCTTTAGAAAGGGAAAGATAGAAATACATTTCATTTGAATTAGCAATACCAAAAACAGCTGAAATACCAGAAAGAGCAGCCTGTGTGCAGAGAGCCATGTCTTAATTTCATGAATCGGCTTCCATTTAACTTCTCCGAGCAAGCAGAAGGTATTTTTGGAAAAGCAATGCAATACTTAATCCATTCTGACACAATCTTTAATAGTGTACTTTGGTAACACTCATATTCAAATGACGGTGGTGCCCAGTGAAACAGAGCTGAATTATCTTATTACACCATTGTCCAAGGCTTGTGTTTATTCACCAGTGGGAGGTGTGAAAGAGGGGGAGAAAAAGGAAACTTATGTGGAGGAAGGTTATGAAATGTGCAGTTTAACTGTCACTATAAAAATAAAATGTGTGTTGGGGACAAGTTAAGAAAAAATGTGTTGTTCTTTTTTCCCTTAAAAATTTAATGGAGGTTAGACTACATTTTAACCTTCTATTTTTCACATTTCAATGAAATGCTTTCCTGCAAGTAGAAATCACTTTGATTTCTATTTAAGTGTTATTTTAAATTATATGTTCAGCAAAACATTTATGAAGATAATTTTAATGTGATAATGTTTATCACCAATAAAATGCCTTAAAAGTCATACTAACATATTTTCTATGGCTAAAATCTTTTGTAGCTTTATCTTTTATATACATTGTCTCCCTTGCTTGCTTTATAAATATTGAATGTACTTTTTTTTTTTCTTTAAACTACTGTATCAACCTTTTCTTCTTCATTATAATTATTTCTAGGCACTTTACTATACTTTCTCAAGCCTACAAATTTACTCAGATTATTTATTCAATGTTGGAAATCCTTTAATCAGGATTACAAAATCAAGATGGACACCTGTGTCCTGGGAAGTGCTTTTATAATACCCTTACTTACCCCATCCCCACCTGCATTCCAACTCACATGAAACCTACATCCAAAGGCAACCTCATTTGCAGTTAATGGTTCTTTCTTTCTTACCTGTTTATTCTGGCCATATTCTTATAATTTAACTAAATAGTGGTTTCAAAATAATTACTTTTCTTATTATTGTTGTCACTTGCTTTCCCTACCTAATTATGAGTTACTTGAGTTCAAGAAACATTATAAACTTATCTTTTACCCCAACTAAGTTAGTAATGAGCAAGTAGAATTCATTCAGTACATATCTGTGAAATAAATGAATGCATGAGATAATGATTTTTCAATGTACATCTTAATGTTCAGTGCCTTTATTCTCTACTCTTATTTCCCATTTCTTTAGATATCTATGAGAATATTTAATAATCCAGAGTTACAAACTTCTTGAAATTTATACTTCTGGTGAAATGTGAAGTTGTTGCCCAATTTTTAAAAATAAATAAATGTGTATTTATTTAGTTAATTCACCATCTTCACAGAGAAGGGCAGGGAGGAAGGAAGAAATGGAGAAAAATATCAATGTATGGTTGCCTTTCACCTGCCTCCAGCTATGGACCTGGCTGGAGACCTAGGTTGCAACCTGGTTACGTGGCTTGGCTGGGGAATTTAACCAGTGACCTTTGGGTTCACATGCTGGCATCTTTCCATTGAGCCACCAGCCAGGGTCTCCAATTTTTTAAAATGTAATTACAGAGAATATTAAAATTCCTATATTTTCACAGTATTTTCTAAATGTCAGTTTAAGGAAGGAAAATATATGTTTATTTTAGAAATGTGATATGTTAAATTTCAGCATGAGGTGACTACAATAAATCTACATACATCTACTTGAAAATAATGCCTTAAGATGACAAGGTAGTCAGGTCTTTAACAGCCTAAACATTAAAAACTTTAACCTTCTATACTACTAAACTCTTGTGTGCAATTGGAAGCTGCAGAAATCATTTTATTTTGTATATCTGGGTTATCTTTGCCTTTTGTTCAACAGATCTGTAGTCACTTAATGGCTATAAATAAGTGAAATGGTAAGAGCTCTTTCTAAGAATAAGCATGGTTATAGAGATTTAGAACAGTTTAGCTAGACTTTCAAGAAATAAGTGTTTTTGAATATCTACTTCAAGAAAGCTTTTTGTACCTAACTTGATTTTCTATTTTTATAAGACATAAATAATATGAATAATTTTAGATACCATAATGTTCTCTGGCATCTGGGTTAAAAAAAGGGAGGAGGCTTTATCCCTTTTAATCTTCCTCATTAGTTAAGTGACTTCAGTCCCACTACCAACCTTTCCAAACCCTCCTTTTCCCTCATGTATATTAAGGGGAATAAAATATAACCATTTCATAGATTTCTAATATATTAAAAAGATGATGGATAAAAAAAAAAACAAAACACTTTAAACAATGTCTGACAGCCTAAAAACACAATCAAGATAATCACTATTTGATGTACAGGTAACCCCCATGTAACCTGGCACTTCTATAAAATGGTTTCACTCTTAACATGGTTTTAGAATTGGGGTGAACCCTCATACAACATAGCATCCTAGAACACTGTTTGAGAATTAGAGAAATCTCCAAATAACAGAGAGTGCAGTTAAGAACTTTTAAGAGCAAAAGATACCTCACTTGAAATTAACAAAACTTATCAAGATCTCTCAGCTAAAAACATTTTAGCTTTTCTTTATTTACTTTATTAAATAAAGCATTTTCTTTATTGACTTTATTTTTTCTTCAGTAGACAATTAATTTTAGTCCCTATTTTATGTGAGACAGACCAGGGTGTGAATCCACATCAGATCTGAGATGGAAGTAAAAATATTCCATTTTCTTACACAGTACCTTACTGAATCTGAGCCAGGGAAAGTAATTTTCAACCTGTTAGCCACCTCAAAGTGAGGATAGGTATTTTCTTTTACCAGAGCCTGTAGAAACTACATCGATACCTGAACAAAAATTGAAATTCTTCTAAAAGAAGATGGCTTATGAGGTAATGGCAATGTATACTCTAGACTCTAACAGGAGACAGAAGTAAGATAGGTATTGTATTTGTGCCTTATCAAAAAGAGGAAAGCAGCATGTGAAGAATTCAGTATTATGTTATACACTACATATAAATATAATGTAGAAGAGCTAACTTCAGAATACTTACTATATGGCAGATATTATGCTACTACATTACACAGAATTTATTTTTGAATCACCACAACCACCTATAGAAATAAGGGCTTTGGTAGACTCATTCATTATTTTAACAGGGCAGTAATCAAACAGGAAACTTAATATGTACCTAAAATTCTGTCTCTCTCATGGGTATCCATGTGCACATATGCACACAGCCCTGTTGCTCTCAGCTCAGGCAAAATAAATTAACAGCGAACGTTAGTGGAATCATTTGGTTGTGCCAATTATCAACAATGCTGATTGCGCATCAGCTCATCTGAGCTACTAGTAAGCAATGGAGAGAAAATTCTGTAAAACCCAGAATTAATATCCTTGTTTTGTTTTTTTTTTTTTCCTTTAAATGTCCTCTGCCTGATAGGTAAAAAGCCAGCTTAAGTTCAGTATTCTGCAACATATGACATTCAGTGCACATTTGTCCAGTTAATTGACCAAATTTAGTTAAATAGAATAAAGTTGATAATTCTGTGGGCACTAGGCCAGTTATTTATCCTAAAATTTGGAGGTAAAGAAAGTATGATGAAAACTTAATTTCTAATCTGGCCTAGAGTAAAATCTATATTAAAAGGTTTTGTTCATTTTTAGTTACAGCTTGAGTATAGCAACCCAGTATGTTATCCTCAGAAAATTTAAAAGTAATTCAAATTTATGTGGAGGTTTCAGTGTAGTATGAAGAAGTACAAATTAGTGTGATCATCTCAAGATTTATATATTAAGAGTTTTAGAAAATGTATTTAAAATGTTGATTCCCTAAATGTCCTATAATACAGGACTTTGACTTTGGCAGGGTCCTAAACTGCATATAGTTTGTAACACATACGCATCAGAAAAGGTCCAACAGAAAACTCTTAACAATAACTTCATAGCTATCTCTGTCAAGTAGTTTTAATTTGGCAGTGTCATACAGACCAATGCTTCTTGCTAAAACAAATCTATTGCTGAGGTATTTATGGGGAAAGACATTTGACTCACAATGCAAATTTCAGTATTGATAATAAATTCATTTTAAATATGTAGAGTATGTGGTCTTTTGGGGTATCATAGTACATAGTTTCCAGAATTTGCCAAACAAATTTGGGCATGTTGTAAAATACTTAAAAGGTGACAAACAATTCTTGATGTGTGAACATGTATTAATAATATTTGAAGTTAAGAACTGATTGAGAGTAAGCAGACCAAAGAAAATATTAACAGGAGGAAGGGTATTAATAAAAGCAGCAGCCAAGGCAAATCAGAAATTGGACGGAGATTAAGTATTTTGTGGGAGTGTTGACTTTTGTTGACAAACCACATCTCATATAATTCAGACACATGAAGAGACATTGCATGAAAATAAAATTCCCTGATTTTATTGGGGATAACTAGGCAAGAAAGACACCTCTCTGACCCAGTACAAAGATGAATATGATGGTCTTGTCATGGAGGTAAATTTAAATTCTACTCCAGCACTATCACTCAAGCTGAGTATTCCCTGTCACCCAAGCTGGGTATTCAAGGTGTGCCCTTCATGTGGGCTGAGTACACCCCACTCTTATAGTTGAGACTTGATTGTGGTTGGCAAGTCAATAGAAAGGATTCACCCAGGCCAGTCAGCTGCAAGGACTGGCTGTGACCAATGCCTTCCAATTTCCACCTTCTGTGGAGGATCATCTGTGCAGGAGCAGGGTGGTGGTACTCTGACATGGTTTGTAGCTCTCCCCTGGTTGAGCTAGTGCTGGGGTTTCCTGGGCAATGCCTGGAGGCCAGCCTCCATCTTTGATCTTCCTGGGGCCACCCTCCATGAACTATAAAGCAACCTGCAGATAGATGGCAGCTACTTGTGCTGGGCTTGGAGATTCCCAGGATAGGCCAAGCTATGAAGCTAGGGTGGCTGCTGCTAGTGCTGGGGCTGGGGACACACAGCAGGAGGAATAGAAGCTGGGGCCCCATTGAAGTTGGTTATTGCTTATTTGAGAGGATTTAGGAAGCTGTGAAACAGGAGCCAAGACCAGCCATTCATATGGATAATCCACTGTTAGCAGTTTCTGTGGGCCTGTAAATTAGGTGGGACAGAGCCTCAGAGGATCTTCAGGTCAAGGCAGATGTGTTAGTGAGGTTGATGGGGTTTCGGATATGGCTCTATTGCTCTAGGGGGGGGGAGGTTCAGGAGACAGACAATGGCTACCTTTCTACCTGGGAGAAAGCTGTCCCTAAGATCTTGCCTAGATTCTAGACACTTAACTTCCTTTCTGCATGCCACTGGTACCTTCAAGCTACTGTGCCAGTGCTGGAGCTCAGATGGATTGAGTCTGAATAAGTCCATGTGTGGGTTCTTTAACAGGAACTACTTGGGACTCCAGAATTTTCTTCCACTGACTAAATCCCTGGTGGATTTTGCAGCCAGAATTTATGAGGACTTACCTTCCTGGCACTGGAACCCTAGGCTGGGGGGTACAGAACACCTTCTATATTAGGCTGTGCTACCATTACGAGGAGCCATAGGAGCTTTACCTGATACACAGAAACAAACACAGGGGTCTGCCAAAAATGAGAAGACCAAGAGACATGGCCCAAATAAAAGAACATTATCAAAACTTTGAAAAAGAATGAAACAAAATGGAGAAAAGGAATCTATTCGATGCAGAGTTCAAAACACTGCTTTTTAGGATGCTCCAGAAAAATCACTCAGGACCTCAGTAGCATAAAAAGATCCCATCAGAAACTAAGGATACACTCATATAAATGACAAACAATTACATGGGAAAAACAGTAGAGAAGATGAAGCTAATAATCAAACCAACTATTTGGAACATTAGGAAGCAAAAAACAACCAATTAGGACAACCAAAAGAGAAACAAATCCAAGCAAATGAGGATTGTGTAAGGAGCTGCTGGGACAAATTCAAGCATTCCAACATTTGCATCATAGGGGTGCCAGAACGAGAAGAAAAAGAGCGAGAAATTGGAAATCTATTTGAAAAAAATGAAAGGTTCCCTATGTTCATGAAGGAAATAAACATACAAGTCCAGAAAACACAGAGTCCACAGCAAGATGGATGCACAGAGGCACATCATAACTAAAATGTCAGCGGTTAAAGAAAATCTTAAAAGCAGCAAGAGAAAAGCAATGTTATCTACAGAGGAGTTCCCATAAGACTGTCAGCTTCTTTCTCAAAGAAACTTTGCAGGCTAGAAGGGATTAGCAAGAAATATTCAAAGTCATGAAAAGCAGAGCCCTATAACCAAGATTATTCTACCTAGCAAAGCTGTCATTTTGAATTGAAGGGCATATAGCTTCCCAGACAAGAAAAAGCTAAAGCAGTTCATCATCACCAAACCATTATCATATAAAATATTAAAAGGACTTTTTACAAAAGGTTGCCAGGTTGGGGGGGGTGGTGGTATGGAGGAATGGGTAAAGAGGTGATGTGATTAAGGAGTATAAATTGGCAGTTAGAGAATAGCTGTGAAGTTACAATATAGGAAATGAAGTAGCCAAAGAGTTTATATGCATAATCCATGGACATGAACAATGGTGTAGGGATTGTCTGAGGGAGTGGTTGGTGCTGGGCAGATGGGGGCAAAGCAGGAAAAACTGGGACTCTGTGATAATAATAAAATCTAATTTAAAAAACTCTAACCTAGAAGCAATACATTTTTACCTTAAATATCTAGCATTTTTTAAGCTGTAGGATTAGAAGATTAGACAATGTATGTTGGGTACCTGGTTCCTTGATTTACCTCCCCCATTTATTAGTCTAAAATTTTTCAAAAGCTAAACTGTAAAATAAGACCAATTGGTTTTATATTATTCCCTAGGCACATCTAGTAAAAAACACACCATGAACCATTTACTATTACTATTATTGCAATAGCTATAACTGTGAGAACCAATTTAAAATTTAATATATAATCTTAATAGAAAGATTTCATATCAGAAAGAAGTGGATGTAAACAATATTTATGAGTTATGTCTCCATTTATATTAAGTTATTCACATAATATTGAATAATTCAATAATTTCAGATTGTGGTAAAGTATTTCAATGTTATGTACACAATTTTATTAAAATATTTATATTAATATACATTTTAATAGAAATTATATAAATAGAGAACCTAACTAAATGGAAAATAAAAGCCCTTCAATCTTGAGGGCCAAAATAATATCCTACTTTCTGTTTTGTGATATGGATGGAATTTAAAGTATCTCATTCTACTTAAATATTCCTACCACAATTAATTTTGCCCTCATTACTAAGTAATGCTATAGAAACCATAAAAAAACTTCCAGTATATAATATCATTGAATATATACTTCTTCATAATTAAGTAATGCTATAGAAACCATAAAAACTTCCAGTATATAATATCATTGAATATATACTTCTTCATAATCTCATTGTCACCTTTCTAGAAAGCATCCTTATAATTACTTTGCTTTCAGACATAATCTCATGGTCACCTTTGCAGAAAATGTCCTTACAATTGCATTGCTTTAAGACATTAGTACAAAATATCTACCACTAAGTCATTTCTGCCAGACCATCTAACATTTTTTACATCATGACATACCCAGAAAAGGTTAATATTAATGTGAGCATGATTGCTCTGGTCAGTCATCCATCCGTATCTTGGTTGAATACTTTAGAAGTGCCCAAGATGGAGAGTGTCACACATTCTGTATATTTTCTAGCACAAGCATACCAGGAAGCTGAGGCCCCCTGCTACCCAGAGTCTGTAAAGCCAATCAGTATTGACAGATTGCATACCCTGACCCAAGAAGCCATCTACTGTCATTATCAACTAATAGGTTTCTGTTTTAGCAGTTTCATCTAGTTCCGTAAAATAATCTGTTATTACCACTACAAAAAATACCACGAAACTATCAGCTAGCATTTATTAAGATACTATATGTCAGATACTATGCTCAATCTTTGGACCATTTTATAATTGTAACATAATCTTCACAATTCCTCTATTGGGATGAGTTACCCGCCTAGTTCTTAAGGAAGGGTACTGCAGCTCAGGTGGTGCCTCAGGGGATGCAGCAAGTAAAAATCAGCACCAGGAATCCTGCTCAGGTCTTAGTATGAAAAAAAAAAAAAGTTTTGTTTTGTTTTTAACATGCTAAGAAAAGCCTAAACACTGTAAAAATCCTGCTCTACCTTTATCTGCTTCAGCAGCCAGGGGAAGGTTTTACACACAGTACAAATAAAAGATAATACTTTTTATGTAAATAAAAGACCCCATGAATAGTTTATTTAGTCTATATAGATATGTCAGAAAAATAAAGCAGAACAGGCAAGGGAGTTAAGATTCTAAACAGTTCAGTTCTTTAATCTGTGAGATACAAATTATTATGAATGTGCCATTTATTATTTTTATAAATATATGGTCTGGATTTCAGAATTTTAATTATTGTTAAACTTCTTCCCTCAATAGTTTATTGTGATATACTGTTTTTTTTTTAAGACATTGGAGAACTACATAGCTAATTATTTTAAAAACTCTAATAGCAATGACTATAGACACTAAAACACTTTAGTAGAAACTGATTATAAAGGATTTTTAATCACTACTATAATTATTTTTAGCCTTATAGGAGTAAGTAGAGTCCTTAAGACCATATTATTTTATCCTCTAAGATCTTAAAACTATTTTTGAAATGATTATTGCCAGTTCTACGTCTCAGGCAGTATGTGCTAATTTTTGTCCCTGTTAACTGTTGTTGCTTTGATCTCTTGTCCCAGAGAACCCAACATAAAATTTAGAGAAGCTTTAGATCAAAACATAACTTAGCAAATGAGGAAAGCTAGCAACATCAAATAAAATACTGTTTCAGTGTTGAATTTGCGGCATGGAAGAAATGCAGTATCTAAAAACATTTTAGTAATATTAAATTTAATTTTTAAAGAATATAGCAATAACATAATCAGAATTCACTACAAATGGTATTTGTTGCTGTTTTCATTTAAAATCAAATAGTTTTTGTATTACTTGCAATTTATTTGCTCATCACTATCACTTTTAGGATAAACATGAGATTTCATCATGTAAACCTGTAATTTATTTAACCATGTACTATTCTTAAGCACCTGTGTAGTTTATTATAATATTGTGATCATTAGTGTTTATGTTTCAATGATTCATTCTGTTACAGAAGAATTAGTTATTAAGTAAAGAAGTTTATTGTTAAGCCTCTTGCTACTTAAGAAGGCAAAGATGTACCAACATCCTTTATTCACTTGTTTATTGTTGAATGCTTCCTATCTGATGGTGCTTTCCCTGGTGTTGCTGAGATAAAATATTCATTGAATTCATGGATTTTCTTCTAGCAAAAGTATGTGAATCCATAAGCAAGTATGTAGGAGATGTCCTAAAATTTTTGCATTGCAATTTAAGACTAATATTCCCATGAGGATAAATATAAACTAGGGAGGTTGAGTTCATTGTAGACTATGGCATGATTTTGCCTTTCTAAACAGTTTCAAAACACAATAAACACCTGGTGTCGAATGTTTCATTTTATTGTCACTTTCCATTAAATTATCAGATATATCCCATGCCTCAATACACACAATGCATTGGCTTAGTGACATATTATAGTAGTCTGAATAGAAGTAAATGGCAAATGTCATTTTTTTATTTGCCCATCTGCATGATATTTGCAAGCTTAATTTTGTAAGCACTTTCATGTTACTTTTAATTTCTCAGTTTTCCACCAAAATATTTCAGGAGTCTTCTAATTTATGTAGCAACATGGCATGGAATTTTAAAAGGTTTTTTAATTAGAATTAATTACATGTTCTATTTTGAAGTACTAACACTAACACTCCTCCTTATTAAAAAATTGGAAGTTAATTCAACACATTATATTAGTTTAAATTATGATTGTAATGCATGTTAAACTATTAGCACCATGTTAAATAACAGCTTGGTTCACACTTCACTGCTGATTTTAATAGCTAAAGTGGACTGACATTTGCCAACAGTTGAAATGCAGTTTAGAAGCTGTTTAGTTCATAGCTTTGAATGTGTGTGTAATGATTTAAAACATTTTGAAGATTATTTGCATTATTTAAAATTCTGTCATGATATTTTCTTTATATTTGAAAATATTCTGATGTAAAATATTCATAATTTAAAATTACTGGGAATGTAACTGCATGACACTAGCTATTAGCTTACCTAGGGTAATACTGAAGTTATAACAAATAAAAAAAGGCATCAGAATTCAGGCTGAGCACTCAAGAATGACGTACCGAAGGTGGTAAACTTTTAGTTTACAGCAAGTGTGGAATACACTCATGAAAGATCATTGAGCAAACATAAGCATATATTCTTATTAGAAGTAGTATAGTAAAATGATATTTTTTAATGTCATAAAGCCTATGATAAATATGAAACAAAGTCATACGTTTGTAAAAATGTAAGATGGTTATTTTAATTAAAAACGTGGTTACTTTTCATTGCAGTACAGCAAGCTTTCCTTCCTGGTTGGTGCAGTAACAGATACCAGGGGAAATATTACTGTGTTTTTAAATAGTTGACGGACCTGCGGTGTTGAATGTCCATGTTTCCTTTCAATGAGAATGAAGGTCTGTGCGTTTTCAAAAACTGACAATTGTTACAAAGGAGCCAGAGAACCGTTATTCTCTGGACCTTGAAAGTGACTTTTGTTAGTACGCAGAAAATAGGGTGAGCATTTACCTTGTGGACCATTTTAGTTTTTCAGGACAAAGCTATATAATAAAGCAGCAAAAAGAGAAGAAAAAAAAGAAAAAAGAAAAAATTCAAGGAAGTTAAAATCCATATGCACTCTTGGAAGAGACATTTTATTATTACAAGAAAAATGTGTTCATCTAGAAGGGAGTGATTAGGTCATTTGTCAAATAGTGTTACTATTTCTGATAACACTTATAGTTAACATATACTTTTCAAATCTCAGTAGAAGTAAGCTTGCTCTAATAGAATTTAGCCCCCTGAATTTGTGAGATTGATTGTTATGGGTAAAAGTTGAAACATTATGTGAAAAGGTTAGAACATTCCCTTTATGAAGGAAAAATTATGAAATTAAAAGATAAATAAGTATTTTCATTGAGTAGGTTAATAATAAGCATAGCAATTTATTGAATTTTCAACATAAGCCTGATAATGTGCCACTGGTTTATCCATGACTTTTATCATTGTCAAAATAATCATGTTCCATAGGAACTAACATTGTTTCTACTTGCTGATAGGGAAAATACATTGTTTAAGTTGCCCAAATCCTTGACAGTGGTTAAAACATGCACATGTTAGGGTTTCATGATACTGTTTTTTGTTTTGTTTTGTTTTTAAAGATTTTATTTATTATTTTTAGACAGAGGGGAAGGGGTAGAGGCAGAGAGGGAGAGAAACATCAATGTGTGGTTGCCTTTCACCTGCTTCCAGCCACGGACCCGGCTGGAGACCTGGCTTGCAACCTGGTTATGTGCCCTGGCTGGGAATCGAACCAGTGACCTTCGGGTTTGCAGGCCAGCGCCTTATCCACTGTGCCACCAGCCAGGGCAAGTTTCATGATTTTGAAGGTGTAATCTGTGTGCTATAAAAAATTAATAAAGCTGAAACTACTTTTTATTGACCTCACTAAGATATAGCGTTCTTGTAAAATGTTAAGAACCAGAAATATTAATAAGGTAATTTCTTAGGTGTTTTTATTTTTGTTCTAAAGTGACAATGAGTTTTTAAAGATTTTTTTATTCATTGTTTTTAGAGAAAGACAGGGGGGAGGAAGAAAGGAAGAGAAACATCAATGTATGGTTGCCTTTCACCTGCCTCCAGCTAAGGACCAGGCTGGACACCTGGCTTGCAACCAACCTGCTTATGTGCCCTGAATGGGAATTGAGCCAGAGATCTTTGGGTTTGCAGACCAGCACCAATCCACTAAGCCACCAGCCAGAGCAATAATAAGTTTTTAAAGAAATTGAGTATCTCTTTTCTTTATCATAGAGATGTATTTTTAAATTTCACAAATCTATTTTGTTACTTAATAAAAAGAAAAAATAGCCTTGTTGGAAAGAAATTTTCCTATGATAAAAATATAGAAGTGTTAGAACTGTAAAAATAATGATGATGATAGTAGCAAATAAATCTATACTTTACCCATTGACAGGCACTATATTATCAGATTTCCACACTGTTTAATTGTATTTTCTAACAATTCTCAAATGCTTATATTATTACCCAAGTTCACTGGGCAGGGTATTAAGAGATTGAGAGACTTAATATTTTACCAAACCACACTCATAGAAAGTGAACTCAGTCTTTGTCATAACAACTATTTGTTCATAATCATTTTTGGATATTTTTTTAAGTAAAGGATTTCAGTAAGAGCAGCCATTAATTCATGGATATATAAATATTTATATATATATTTTTTCTCTATACTCATATGTATATAAGTTAGGATAGTAAACATTATCTAACCTATCTAAATTATCAATTAAAAAACTTGTTTTGAGAAACCAAAATATATTTTTTACTTGTTAAGAAATTGGTTTCTAACAACTTTTCTTATGTGAATTTTGACTTCTATTAAATATGTTTGCAACATAAAAAGGATAGTTCCAGTGAGTTTAATTTTGAACTGAAACTTTGACATTTGAAATATTTTAATCTTTAGTTATTAGTTATAATTTATACACCACTCATTTCCCACATGGAAACAATATGTTACATAAACTTACAGGTAGTAATGAATCTTTGTCACACTTTGCCACCTAGAGTCTACTTTTGTGATTCTTGTGTCAGTATTGTAACATTCTATTGATTATTGATAGATTATCTAGTGACACTAAAGTTCCAAAATGTGTTTCTGTAGGTGACTTTGTAAAGAAACAAATTAATAATAACATAATTATAAGAAGTCAAGAATTCAAAGAATTTCTTTTTATTAAACAATAAGGATAAATCATACTATTCTGAGAAATAGAATGTGAACTATGTGATAAGTAATTGTTTAAATTAGCATGGGGAAAATTAAAAATAACTTGTTAACATATTTTAACCTATACATTATTAGTTATAAATATGGTCTTGGAAAAGTGTTATACTATTATTTATTTTAATTATTTTTAATGGGTATTTCAATTGCCAGTAGTGAAAAACAACAATTTCAACACTGTTAAAATGACAAATCAGAGCTGATGCAGGGACTTAAAACTGGATAATTTTCTAAGAATTGTTTTATTTATTTTATTACACTTATTGTGGTAACAGTTAATCAGTTTATATAGGTTTTAAGTGTACACTTTTATGATAGATGATGAGTATAATGTATTACATATGCACCCACCATCCAAAGTCAAATCATCTTCTGTCACCTATGTTTGGTCCCACTAACCCTTCATGTTCTTCCCTCTGGTAACCACTATACTGTGCTCTGTGTCTATATTTCAGTTTTATATCCCATGTATGTGTGAAGTAATATGGTTCTTACCTTTTTCTGACTGATTTATTTCACCTACCATACTATTGTCAAGTCTACCCATTTTTGTCACAAATGGTAGTATTTCATCTTTTCTTATGGCTGAGTAGTATTCTGTAATATACAAGGTCTATCCCAAAAGTATTCGGCACAAACTGTTTTAATTATATTGACACGTTGGCTTGGTATTTTGGGGACAGACCTTGTATATGCCCCACATATTCTTATGTATAATCCTCTATCAAAGACTCTTTTGTTGTTTCCATGCCTTGGCCACCAAGATTAATGCCACAATGAACATAGGGGTGCATATCTTTGCAATGCTTTTGAGATTTTGGGGGAGACACCCAGAAGAAGGAAGCTGGGTCATATGGTAACTCTATTCTTAATTTTTTAGTAACCACCATACTGTTTTCCATAGTGGGTATACAGTTTATATTTCCATCAGCAGTGAATGAGGGTTCTTGATTCACTCCAACCTTTTCAATACTTGTTATTAGCTATCTTGTTGATAAAAGCCATCCTAACAGATGTAAGGTGTTATCTCATTGTAGTTTTGATTTGCACTTTCCTAATAGCTACTTAAGTTAAACATCTTTTTATAGAGTTGTTGGCCATTTGTCTGTGTTCTTGGGAGAGATATCTGTTTATGTCCTCTCCCTATTTTTTAAATTGGACTGTTGTTTCTTTGGTGTTGAGGTATACTAATTCTATATGTTGGATATATTAACCCCTTGTCAACATTGTTGTTTGCAAAACCAGCTTCCATTCTGCTGTTCGCTTTTTTATCTTGTTGATGGTGCTTAAGAATCTGTAACTAAGTTATTTATTTTACTTAATTGCAATAAATTTAACTTGAAGATATCCAAGTCCATATATAAAATACAGACACTATTTTTTTAAGCTAAATTATGTGAATACTGACTTGCCAACTCACTCATGAAATATAAAAACATGCAAGTCATAGATCATAAGAAATTTTCCAGAAAGCAATGCTATTATTATCTTGTGTTGATTGATAAGGAGAAGTAAAGATTGTATTAAACATGTAATATTTAGAATGCATTACTTTGGTGGAAGGGAATTTTAGTAAAACTTGCACTATTATGAACAGGATGTAAAAATGTGTTGCTTAATATCAGTTAAATCTAGTCTTAATTAACAACCTAAGTTTTAAGGAATATAAAGTAACAATTATAGTTCTTAATCATATCTTTCTAATGATGTGCTATCTTTTAAGAATAAAATAGTTACTCTAATTTTGAAGTTTAGTAAATAAACTCTACCTGAAACTTACCATTATAAACCAAAATCATGGACTCATTTCCTATTAAAAACCTTATTTTATAATCAGCTTAATGGCAAAATTAATGCTGGTCACATCGTAAGAATACAATAATTGTTTATCTCACTTATATGTGGAATATAATGAGCAAAATAAACACAAAATTAGAACAGAGGCATGGATACATGGGACAGACTGAGAGCTGATGGGGGGAGAGAGGGTGACTGGATGAAAAGATGGTTAGGCAAGGAACATTTATACATAAGCCATACACACAGACAACTGTGTGGTGATGGCCAGGGGGAAGGGGGTGGGGATGGGTGGAGGTGGGTGAAGTTGGGGGCAGAAATGGAGACATTTGTAACAGTGTCAACAATAAAAATACAACATTAAAAAAATAATTAGGGAGAAGGGGAGAAAAAATAATAACGTATATTAATTCTTTAGGTTAAGACAGAAGTTACAAAGAAACCTTTGCACAACTATGGTTTTCTGTCCTGAGTTGTACATTGGACATTTGTGGTAATATTACAGAATTATCAACATTCAAGGTGATTCCCCAGAATTTCAGATTTAAAAGCTTTGGTATGTGTCAGTGACATTGGAAAGGCATAAACACCTTAATCATATATTGGAGACATTTTCCTTTCATTGTAAGTATCTTACACCCTCTATTTTCCTGTTACAATGATGAAATCATCAAATATTCCCAGCTGTCTACCTTAGAGGTGTATGGCATAATCCTACGGTATAGCACCTGTGGCAGTTACATTGTTCATGTGATTGGCCTTGGATGCAACATTCGAGTGAGAGCACAATACATAAATTCTGAGCAAAAGTTAAAGAGCCAGAGCACAATGTACCCTATTTTTTCCCTTCTTTGATTATTTAGAAATCACATTTTCACATAGAGCCCTCTTCAATCTGGGCCTGTGGATAAGGGATTCCCCTGCTGTCACTTACTCGTTGGACAGTTGTGAGCAAGAATGAACTTATTTCACTAGTTTATGAGATCCTAGGGCACTTTATTTCATACAACATAACTTAGACTGCCCTCAGAACACTCTATGAAATAGAATTCATAAAAATAAATAGCAAAAGCATGATTAAGATGAAAGACTTCTCTGTTTTTGTTTTATTTTGTTTAGCCATTAAAAATATCTTGGAACTGATCCTCAAGTGAACCAGAATTATAAAGTTTGCCTGGCTACTTAATAATTACCATGCATGACTGGTACATGTATAGTGATAAATTAAATTAAAATTGCTGAAATTACTAAGTGGAAAACCTAGGCGAAAGACTATACTTTATAAACCAGGATAGTTTCAATCTGTGCTACTTCTTATTACTCAAGTATTCACTAATGTCTCCTAATTATTCTTTAAGAGCTTACTTTGACATTTATGCAGCATAATTCATCTTACACATGTGCTGTACATTGTGGGTTCTTCAATGATTTTCTTTTTTCCGTCTGAAAACTCCCTTAACACAAATATTCACCCTCAAGAACAAGCTCACAAAGTCATGGAACAGAAGAGAGTAATAGTTGCCAGGGTCTGGGTGGGCACCTGGGGGAAATGAGATGTTGGTCAAAGCATAATAATTGCTAGTTATCATATGAACAGGTTCTAGAGATCTAATATAGAGAGCCTGGTGACTATAGTTATCAATACTGCATTCTATAATTAAAAAATTTAGGAAAGTCATCAAACATTCTTGCTACACACACAATGTAATTATATGAGGTGAGGGATGGGTTAAGTAACTATATTATGGTCCTCATTTTGCTATGTATGTATCAAATCAGCACATTGTATATATTAAACTACACAATGTTATATGTCAATTATATCTCACTAAAACTGGGGCTGAGGAAAGCAGTCACAGTAGTGTTTTTCTTATATATTTTATTATAAAATTGGTACCATAATTTACTTAGCAATCTTGAAGAACCTTGTTTTTATATTTACACTCTTGAATTAAGTACTTTTTCTCTGTATTTAATTTATTCACATTTTGTTAAGGTCCTTAATAGCATCTACATTTTGTTTTTAAAGGAAATTAAAATGGACACAGCAGGAAAAAACAAATCTGAATTATGTAACATAATATTAAGGAATATATAATAATGAAATCATTAGGGTCACTGTAGCAAGGAGACAATCGGTCATTTGTTGTTGTTGTTGTTTTTGATTACATGATTTATTATTTTTTTATTGTTGTTGTTTTAATTTAACATAGGATCCTAAAACCATAAGGCTTATAGGATTTCAAAGTCAGGTAATTGTATTAGAGATCACTTCTCAGTGAGATATAAAGAATGAATGACATTCTTTGTAGTGACAGCCTGATGAGCTTCTACAGATTATAGGCTATGTCAAAGATGTTACAGAAAACATGTAATTTATCCCATGATTTTCCCAAGTGTTTGTAAGTGCCTTAATATTAAAATAACTCTTATTCTAATTAAACAAACCTAATCATTTAGTAGTATAACAATTTTAACCTGTTAATTGTAACTTGTGACAAACCTCATAAATTATTTTATACTCTATCAATAAACAGAATAAAACTTGCTGACATATAGGACCTCCTGCATTTTTATTGATTCATTACTGCATAGTCTTTCATACTTTCATATACACAAAAGTTTTCTTTCCAATACTAAATACTGTTCTCTGAATCCCTATTTAACAACTTATCTTTTATTTTCTAAACTGAGATTATTCTAATGGTATAAACAGTCTGTTATAGAATATTTCTTGTTTAACATCACTCTTATTTGTGATATTACATTTTTAATTCAAGTTTAAATTTTTAAAAAATTCCTTATAATGGCAGCATACATGAAACAGCTCTGCTGAAAATGCACAGTCATCATATATTTTTAATGAGGTCTGTCCAGAAAATGTCAAGCCATTGTTAATATATTGAGAAAGATTTGTGTGACACCGATTTATCCTAGCCACCAAGGAGAGTGGACTAGAATGCATATGTGTGAACAATGACAACCCTATTGTACTAGTCAGTGGGGGTGGTAGATATCATTGAGTGAGGATGTGTACTATGTGGTTGTTGTATTAAAAATGACTGAACAAGGTTCCATGAATAAGACAAGGGTGTCCACTCTCTCTACTTCTATTCAACATAGTATTGGAAGTTCTAGCCACAGTAATTAGACAAGAAAAAGGAATCAAAGGAATCCAAATTGGAAAGAAGGAAGTAAAACTGTAATTATTTGCAGGTGACATGATAGTGTGTATAGCAAGCCCCATAGGCTCCACATAAAACTATTTTACCTAATAAGTGAATTTGGTAAAATAAGTGGATACAAAGTCAATATCTAGAAATTAAAAGCATTTTTGTACACCAACAATGAAACATCAGAGATATAGACCAGGAAAAAAAAATCCCATTTGCCATAGTAACAAGAAAAATAAAATACCTAGGAATAAACTTAACCAAGGAGGTAAAAGACCTGTGCTCAGGGCCTTGGCTGGTGGCACAGTGGATAAGGTGCCAGCCTGAGAACCCAAAGGTCACAGGTTTGATTCCCAGCCAGGGCACATAGCCAGGTTGCAAGCCAAGTCTCTAGCCAGGTCTGTAGCTGGAGGCAGGTGAAAGGCAACTATACATTGATGTTGCTCTCCCTCTCTACCTTTCTCCCTTCCCCTCACTCTAAAAATAATTAAAAAAAAAAACAAAACAAAACCCTGAACTCCGAAAACTACAGAATGCCAAGAAAGTAAATTAAAGAAGATACAAATAAATGGAAGTATATACCATGTCCATGGATAGGAGAAATTAACATAATTAAAATGTCCATACTCCCCAAAGCAATTTATAGATTCAATGCAGTCCCTATTAAAATACCAATGGCATATTTCACAGATCTAGAAAAATACTTCAAAAATTTATATAGAACCAAAAATGGCCCCAAATAGCCTTAGCAACCTGGAGAAAAAAGAATAAAGTAGGAGGAATCACAATACCATATATCAAACTAGATTACAAGGCCACAGTAATCAAAACAGTCTGGTACTGGTGTAAGAATAGAGATATACATAGATCAATGGAACAGAATAGAGAGCCCAGAAATAAACCCAGGTCTCTATAGTTAAATAATATTTAACAAAGGGGGCAGGAGCATAAAATGGAGTAAAAATAGCTTCTTCAACAAATAGTGCTAAGAGAACTGAACAGGAAAATGCAAAATAAATAAATAAAAGAACTAGACCACCAACTTACCCCATAAACCAGAAGAAGCTCAAAATGAATAAAAGACTTAAACATATCCATATTCTCTAGGACATAAAAGTTCTAGAGAAATACAGGCAGTAAAAGTTGAGATATCCTATGTGGTAATATTTTCACTGATAAGTCTCCTAGGGCAAGAGAAATACAGGAAAGAATAAACAAATGGAACTACACCAAACTAAAAAGTTTCTGCTCAGCTAAAGATAGTACCAGCAAAATGAAAAGGGATACAACAGTATGGGAAAACATATTTGCGAATGATACCTCGAACTAGGGTTTGATCTCCAAAATATATAAAGAACTCCTATGATTCAACATTAAGAAGACAACAACTCAATTTTTAAAATGGGCAAAGGACCTGAACAGATACTTCTCCAGGAGGACATACAGAGAGCCCATAGGCACATGAAAGAATCCTCAACATCACTAGCTATCAGAGATGCAAGTTAAAACCACAATGAGACACCACCTCATACCTGTCAGAAGGGCCATCATCAACAAATCAACAAACAACAAGTGCTGGTAAGGATGTGGAGAAATTAAGTCCTGGTGCACTATTGGTGGTCATGCAAACTAATGCAGCCACTGTGGAAAACAGTATGGAATTCCCTCAAAAAACAAAAAATGAAACTACCTTTTGATCCAGCAATTCAGCTGCTGGGATTATACCAGAAAACCCTGAAATACCACTTCAAAAGAATCTATGCAAACCTATGCTCATAGCAGCGCTATTTACAATAGCCAAGTGAAGGAAACAACCTAAGTGTCCATCAGTGGATGATTGGGTCAAAAAAGCGGAGGTCCATTTATACAATGGGATACTACGAAGCAAAAAGAAAGAACTCCAACCTTTGGTTACATCATGGATGAACTCCTACCTTTGGTTACATAATGGATGGACCTGGAGAGTATTATGCTTAGTGAAATAAGCCAGGTGGCAAAAGGTAATTACCATATGATCTCACCTAATACAAGAGACTAACGAACAAAATAAACAAATAAGCAAAATAGAACTAGAGGCATGGCAACAAGGAACAGACTGACAGTGACCAAAGGGGAGGAGTTAGGGGCATCAGTAGGGAATGAAGGGGAAGGGTTTAGTCAGGAACCAGTATAAATGAGCCATGGATGTGGACAATAGGGTGGGGAGTCACTGTGGAAGAGGGGATAGGGTTGGCAGGGGAGAGCAATGGTTGGGGGGAGAGGAATGGACAACCATAATAGAACAACAAATTAAAATATTTTACAAAGTTAAAAAATAAAAACTATGTCAAGACTAAAAAAGAAAATAACTGAACACATAGAGCAAAAATCTGTATCAAATTTTGCATTAAGCTGGAACATTCCTCTGCAGAAACTATTCCGATGACTCAGAAGGCTGCAGCTACAGGCAACTGGTGACGGGCAGCTTCATCATGACCACACACACGCTCATGCATCACTTTTAGTGCAGAGCTTATGGTAAACATTAAATCACCAGCCTCCCTACAGCCCAGATTTGATACCCTGAAACCTCTGGATTTTCCCAAAAATTAAAATCACCTTTGAAAGAGAAGAGATTTCTGGTTGTCAGTGAGATTCAGAAAAATATGATGGAGCAGCTGATGGCACTTGGGAGAACTGTGTAAGGTCCCAAGGTGCCTACTTTGAAAGGGACTGAGGTGTTCTTGTCCTATGTACAATGTTTCTTCTATCTTCTTCAATAAATGACATTTTTTATATCATATGGCTGGATACCTCCTGGACAGACCTCTTGTAATCAACAAAAGAAAAAAAAAAAATCTATAATAATTCTTCTGAATTTGTGCAGGTCCCTTGATTTATCTGTGAACTGTTACTGTAGTTGTGTTCTTATAGGCTCTTTCTATTTAAAAAATAGGCTTAATAAATCCCCTCTATTTAAATATACATTTCCAATTATTCTTTTTTCCCCTCATCCTACTTATTAAAATTTTAAGGAATAGCTTACTTTAATAAGAAACAAATTTCATAATTAACCATTAGTACAATGATATTCAAATTATTTTTTATTGATGTTAATCACCCTCTTTTAAATAAAGCATAAAATTTAAGGGCAACTGAGTTTGATTAAAAGTGATATCACCCCTGATACTAATAAATTATGTAAACTAATTCTGGGACTACACAATAGTGGTATTCTGACCTTTTATTTATTTATTTTTTAAAATTTTATTGTTGTTATATCACATCCATCCCCTTTTTGCTCCCCTGTCCCCCTCCCCACCTACCCATTCCCCCCAAAATCAATCCTACCTGTTGTCCATGTCCATGGTTCCTTTATACTAGGTTCTTGTCTAAGCTGCTCCCCTCTGACCTTTTATTTTTTAAAGAGGAATATCTACTAATGTACAATATAGTATATTTATTCATTCTCAGTAATGGATGTTTGAACAGGATGAATAAAGAATAATGCAATTATGCCAATTCAAAATTCAGTACATTTTATTTGAGGAAAAGAATGCAATGGGAATTTTAATACCATTATTTCCATAATCTTATTAACCACTTTGAATTTCCCCTCTAATTTTAAAGTTTATAAATATTTAAAAATGAATAACACCTCAAATTTATAAGTTATCTTAACACACATTTTTATTTAAGTTTTTCAGATATTTTTAATAGTTTTTAAAAATATTTTATTTATTATTTTCAGAGAGAGGGGGAGGGAGGGAGGCAGAGAGGGAGAGAAACATCAATGTATAGTTGCCTTTCACCTGCTTCCAGCTACAGACCTGGCTGGAGACCTGGCTTGCAACCTGGTTATGTGCCCTGGCTGGGGATCAAACCCTTGGGTTCACAGGGTGGCACTGTATTCACTGTGCCACCAGCCAGGGCATTTAACACACATTTTTAAATAAATAGAAATAGAAAAGAGTAATTTCTACCTGCAACTTAAAGGCTAAATGTGGAGGAAGGGAGGAGAGAGAGAGAGAAAGAGAGACAGACAGAGGGAGAGAAAGAATGAGAATAAATCTATAGTCTTCTCTCTCACCCAAGTGTTTTGGGAAAAAGGTTTATGGGGGTTAAGAATGAAATTAGACTTAATTTTATACTTTCAATATTGTTCTCTTTTCCAACCTACTTCCTCATAAGCAATCAACATTTTAACATTTTAAACAGAATGTTAATATCAAAATAAAGTAATGCAAATGCATTAACCCATGATAAGTTTAATATAGCCAGTTTTCCATGTAAGATACTTTATATCAAAGTTGTAGATTAAATATACACATAAAGAATAATACAATTACAATAGTGAAATCCAATTTCCTATCATTTAGAATGGAAGTGAAATAAAATTGTTGCCCCGTAACTGTGTTTTCCCTGAGGATAAATTCATACATCATAATGCCATGATATTTATATTGCAATTTTGCCCAGACTTTTTGCAATGCAAGGTGTTACATGATACCAATCCATCAAGATTCAATATCATTGTGTTATGTCAGCTTCAAGTCCCCGAACATGATTCTAAAACTATTCACTCCCTCCGAACAGTGGTATGAGGCAGAATAATTCCAATTAGGATGAGTACTATTGATTGATATTAGGAAAAATATACAAGCCTTTTTCTTATTGGCATACAGAAATAAGAATGAATAGAATTTTGTAGCTGAATTGTATTAAGGCAACCAGTAACTGTATTTGGTAAAGTAATGTATTTGCAAGAAGCAAAATATAGTATTTTAAATGGTCACAAGGTATATCTCATCAATGTTGCAGCAAGCACACATGACAAAAATCTGTCTTGCCCTGTGACAGTAGAGAGAGACCAATTACAGACTATAGGTCTTTGTATCACATTTAAGAGGGTATTAAATTTTAAAAGACAGAAGCATGCTTTAAAAAGATATAAAAAAAGAAGACAATATTTTATTTTTATATAGTAAGCATCTTTTCCCTAAATAAGCCAGTTATCTAGTTTTAAGGACTACAGAGGTAGAACTAATGAGGGACTAGATTCAAGGAAATTTTGTCAAATTCTTGGTTATACTTAATGATTTGCTAGTGTCCAGGAATTGATGTTAGCTGGTTAATCTAAGTATTTGAATATAATCATCAAAGTATTGAATTAAAAAGTTCCTATCAAGGAAATCTATCCATGTTATGAAGAATAATTCTATCCATGTTATGAAAAATAATTATAGGAAAACTTGAAAATATATTTTTGGCATAAGAATTCATTTGGCAAAAGGAATACATTTAGGAAAGAATGTGTCGTTTTGAATAAAGTTATTTTATAATTTTGGGTACAGTGTTACCTTGAAGATATTTTTTTATTATAACCTGAAGACTGAGGATAACTTCTCTAGTTGTACAAATATAACAGTACCACTTTCAAATTAAAAATCCTTTATCATTTAACCGTACCTACAGAAGTTTTGGTGTGTAGTATTATTTTCCAAGAAAGCCACTTAGATTTCATCCTGGAAAAGCTGAGATACTTGATTGCAAATGGGTGGGCTACTGACTTTTGGTATTATATCTCAATGTTTTTTCCACAGATGCTAATCTTCATCATTTTCCCAAGGGGAAAAAATAAACAATTCAGTTAGTGAATCCTCTCAAATAAATATCCCATTATATCTAGCTCACATGTGGAAATATATATGGTGACTTTAAAGATATTACATATCAAGAGGTAGATCCAGTGACTAAAAAAAAAAAAAACAGCTGAATAAAGTGACCTGAATAAAAGTTCTTTGAACACATTCAAGCCTAATGTTTGCTTACAAGATATAGGTTTCAAATATTTGATAGTAATCCCTACCTGAGATTCAAATCAATTAACAATTTCAGGAGTAACCACCATTAACTTAGATTTTAAATGTTTATTTGAGTGTCATATATGTGCTGAAGTTTTATTTGATTGTTTCTGACAGTTGTGCCCTCACTGTGGTCAAGTGCATACAAAAAGAGGAAAAAGCAGCAGCGCAGGATCTGTGAGAATAAATATCTTTAGACAGGCTGAATTCAGAATTCAGAAACTCTGAAAACACTAAAAATACTCCTATCCAGATCTAGATATGGCAGTCAGGCAGACTGGCAAGCAATGGACTAGAACAAAAAAAAAAAGATAATGAGAACTATGACAATACCATTTTGACTATAAATTCTCATTGACACAGTTACCAACATTCCACTACTATGTCCTGTATGATATGTTTTAAATAATGTTTTTCAATAGTTAGTTCTGACTCCAGAAAAATGAAAGGGATGGGAAAATGTTGTTTCTATGTTCTCACTTCCTGCTTCCCATATGAGAATATAATTTTGAATGAATTGGATCTGATCTTCATCTTGCAGGTGAGGTAGCTAGAATGATTATAAATTCCATTTATAATGCTCAAACCGCTAGAGGAGTTTTATGGATTATGGCTGTGGAGAGAATTTACTGTCCAGAAAATGTTTTAGGGAACAAACTAGCCTCTACTTTATTTCTTGAAGCCACTACCAGAATAAAAACATTTTTTTTTTCAATTAAAAGATCTCATGGGTGTTTTTTCTTATATTTAAAATATTTGGTTCAAAGCTCAATGTTTTTATAGTTGTGGTGTTACAGTGGAGTGATTTAACTGGCACAAAATCCATTTAAAACAAAGGAAAAGAGAAATAATTATATACTCATAGGTTGATGATATACCATTAGTTGTATGCTGAGCTTAATTTATTCTTTCTGCTATTCTCCAAGCCCAACTATTAGCATTACACTTCAAGTATGTGTTGATCCCTAAGAACATATTAGAAGTCATTCATTTTGTGGATTCTTGCAAATCACTGTGAGACATTTTACTATCTTCCAAGTCCCCGTTCAAGTCAGTGGTTCTAATGCAACTAATGGATCCTTTCTCCCAACACCCGGGTGCTATGACAAATCAACCATCAGCAACATCAACCCAGTCCCTAAAAACCTTCTACTGGCATAATCTTGTCCACAAACTAGAGGTATAGATTAAAGAATAAACAAATGAAATACAAGCATGTTCATTGTACTTTAGATTGAAGAACTGCAATGAAAAGAAGTCCTGTTTTATGAAAAGTTCTGCACTAAATGCCTTACTTGGAACCACAGGAAATTGATATGTTTTCCACTGAAGAATAAACAAAATGGTTCTGGGAAAATATTTGTGAGTTAAGATAATTTCTGCCTTTGGTCCTACTAATAATCTGAGAGATTTAAGAATTTTGCTTTTCAGTACTTCAGCATGATTCAGAAAATTGTGTGAATCTGGCTTACTCAACTTTGAAATATTGATCATATACACTATTAACTAAAATTTAATGAATCATTCTCTTAAGTACTTCATACTTCTAATATAACATTTAAACCAACTTTTAGTAAAGTAGTAGAAAATTATTTCTGCCAATTTGCAATCTAGTTAATTTGAGAGTAGTCTTCAACAAAAGAATGAATATTATCTAGAGGCAATAATGAAGATTTATATATCCTAATTCTTTGAAGTTGCAGAGTGACAACAAAAATAAAAGCAGTTCTGTTATAAAATTGAAAAAACATTAATGTTGGTCAAAATAAAATTGACAATCAGTTTCTTTCTAGGTTATAACATTAAAAAATACAGTCTCCAGACTCAAATTTTTTATTTTTAAAAATCATAGACTTTCTATTTCATGTAGTTCCATTTGTTTGTTTTTCTTTTGTTTCCCTAGCCTGGGGAGATATATATTAGATAAAGTATTGGTTTTAATATCTTTTTCTTCTAGGATTTTTATGGTTTTTGAGTCCAACAATTAAGCCTTTAATCCATTTGAATTTATTCTTGTATGTAGCATAGAAGGTAGTCTAGTTTCATTGCTCTGTACATACATGTCCAATTTTCCTAACAGCATTTATTGAACAAACTATCTTTAGCCAATTGTACACATTTGCTTCATCTGTCAAATATTAATCGACTATAAAGACATGGGTTTATTTCAGGACTCATCATCAACAAAATAGAGAAACAAACCACTTCATGAAAGAACATATTTGCTGGTGCATCTGATAAGGGGTTAATATATGAAATTTATTAAAAAGTTGCAAAACTCTATACCAAAAAAACCCAACCCAATCAAAAAATGGGCAAACTACCTGAATAGATATGTCTTTCAAAGAGGACATACAGATGGCCAATTGACATGTGAAGAGATGCTCAATATCACTAATTATCAGAGGAATATAAATTAAAACCATGAGATAGCCCCTCACACCTGTCAGGATAGCTATCATCAATAAATCAACAAATAAGTGTTGGCAAGGATGTGGAGAAAGAGTAACTCCTTTGAACGATTGTTGGTAATGTAGACTAATGCAGTCACCATGGAAAGTGGTACGGAGATATTTTGAAAAGTGAAAAATGGGTCTGTCTACCTTTTAACCCAGTGATTCCACTTCTGCGAATATATCCAAAGAATCCTGAAACACTAATTTGAAAGAACATAAGCACCCCTATGTTCATTGCAGTGTTATTTACTCTTGTCCAGATTTGGATGCAGCCTAAATGTTCATCAGTAGATTAATATATAAGACAACTATGAAACATTTACACAAATAGGATATTTATACTACTTGGACATAAAAAAGAATATTTTACCCATTGGGACAGCATGGATGGACCTGAAGAACATCATGCTAAGTGAAATAAGCCAGTGAAAGACAAACACCACATAATTTCACTCATAAGTGGAATCGAATGAGAAAAACTAAACAAGCAAAATACAGACAGAATCATAGGTAGAGAGAAGGATGACATCTCTTGGGGGCAGATTTTGGGGGTGGAGGGATCAATCAAAATGGAAAAAGGACTCATAGACATGGACAACAGTGTGGTGATTGTGAGGAAGGAAGGTTTAGGGGGATAAATGGTCATGGAAAATACAATAAAAATAATTTTAAAAAGAAAATAGGTCACTTGGCTGGTGTTGCTCAGTGGATTGAGGGTTGGCCTGTGAACCTAAGGGTTCCTGATTTGATTCCCCAGCCAGGGCACATAACCAGGTTGCAAGCCAGGTCTCCAGCCAGGTCCTTAGCTGGAGGCAGATGAAAAGCAACCACACATTGATGCTTCTGCCCCTTTCTTCCTCCCTCCCTGCTCTTCGCTCTAATAATAATAATAATAAATTTTAAAATATTTAAAATTAAAAAGGAAAATAGGTGAAATAGTTATAGCTCATATAAAGTTTTAAAATAAATGAAGTCATCTTGATAAATTTATCAATGAAAAACTTTACTTTTAAATTTCTACTTAAAATTCATTGGGACTTGAGTATTACTTTCAATGAAGTGCTTAAAAAATATTTTCTCTCTCATTATGGTCTTAGGAAGTCCCAGATCCTGATTTATTAAATATTTTCATTGTTTATTAACCATATTTTCTATCTCTGAGTAACTTTTAAGCCTATATATCTGAATAGACTTGTGATTTACTTTAGTTCATTCCCTAGGATAGTTGAAAAAGAGTTGTCTTTGTTTGTATATGGGATAAAAGAACAACTTTTTGAAGTTTCACAGCTTCAAAGTCTTTTGGTAGATGCTATTTTCTTTAGCCTTGGTATCAGACTTCCATATTTTCTATATAAGACATCTTTGTGGGTGCTAATAAAACAAGGAAACTTGTTTCTACCATAAGTGGGCAGTGTAAAAATGTGCACAGATAGAAAACAAAGCCACAAACACAGCCAACTAAATATAGGCATTTAGAAAGCATCTTACATACTGTAAAAATGTCTTACTTTACAGAGAAATAATCATGGCAACTCTGAAATCACTAAAAAATTATGACACTCCTTTTATTGACTGTTTCTAAAAGAGCCAATTAGCCTATGAGAAGAATGTTAACTAATAAATTACTATTACTTAACAGGGAAGAGAGTCTAAAACTTTCTGGTGGGCTTATGAAGCCATTCCACATACCAATGTAAATCTGCCTTCAAAAGTCACTGGGTCATTATAAAAGTGTTTTGTTTTGTTTTTTGTTTTTTTTTTAAATTTCATCTTGTATTTTTTCCCATTACCATTTAGCCTCCTTAGGCCCTCCCTCCCCCCAGCAAAAGTCACACTGTTGTCCATGACCATGAGTTCTTTCTCTCTTTTGTTCAACCCTTCTGCCCCTTAGCTGTCATCTGCTCATTATAAAAATTTTATACCTTGATATATCCCAAACTAAAATCAACATATATGAATGTAGCAGATTTCTCTTTCTTGTTCATCTTAAAAATTAACACTGGCTTTTACTTGGTTGCTCAAGGGGAAGACTTGATAGATATATTCTGGGCTTTATCCTTTTTTTTTTTTTTTTTTTTTAAGATTTTATTCATTATTTTTAAAGAGAAAGGCAGGGAGGGAAGAAGAAAGAGAGAAACATTAATGTATGGTTGCCTTTCACCTGCTTCCAGCTGGGGACTTGGCTGGGGATCTGGCTGGAGACCTGTCTTGCAACCTGGTTATTCCCTGACGGGGAATCAAACCAGTGAACTTTGGGTTCACAGGCCAGTGCCTTATCCACTGAGCCACCAGCCAGGGCTGGGCTTCATCTTTTTACCCATCTAGTCTTATGTAATCAGTCACAAAATCCTATTTCTACTTTTTTGTTACCTGTAAAAATGGTCATTCTCACACCGTCATTTTTTCCTTCAGATGCTTGTTACTTTTCACCACAATTTTGGAAAACAGTACCTAGTAAATTTTTCTGTTTCTTGATTTACCCACATCTAATATATTGCCAAAGAGTTTTCTAAAACTAGATATTCCATCATGTCATTACCAGATATTTCTATTTTGGGGGACATTCAAGATCCCATATTTTTCAGTGAAGATGTCATTCAACAAATACTATATACTTGGCATAGTTCCTTGGGGCTAGGTATACAACAGTGAACAAAAGAGGGAGAGAAAGAGGTACAAGGAAAGGAAGAAGGATATGCAAAAGGAGGAAGAGGAAGAGCAGGAGGACATATAGGAGACAGAAGTGGAGGATAGGGAAGTAAATGCTCAAATGCTTTTGCAAATTGCCTCTGTTTTAGACAGGTAGATGGATAAAGAAAACTTGCTTTTAAAACAGAACACACTTGATATACTCACGAACTAACTTTTCATCTTTAACTTCATATTATGAAGTTCCTAAATGCATCCTATTACAACTAAGTTTATTGTATTTTAAACTAACTTTGTTTTTTAATTTTTTGAAACAGATCCATTGGACACTTCTCATATGCAAAGCACAGTACTAGGTAGGTATGATTGACATGGAAAATATATATTTGGTAAAGGAGAAAATTCATGTTACATAATTGGCTACAATATAAAGATAAATGTCTTATTGTAAAAAATAAATAATCCTAGAAATTTACAGAAAATAAAAATTACTTTCTGAAGAAAATTGTAGTATGTAGAAAAATCCATTTTAGCCCTGGGCAGGCTGCTCAGTTAGTTGGAATATTATCACATATCCTGAAAAAAAGGTTAAGGGTTTGATACTTGGTCAGTCAGGGTTAGGGTACCAACCTAGGTTTCATCCCCAGACTGGGTGCATACAGGAGGCAACTGAGTGAAATTTCTCTCACATTTCAATTGCAATGTTGCAATTGCAGTTTCTCTCCCCCACCCCACCAACCACTCTCCTTCCCTCCCTCCCTCCTCAATTAAATCAATTAAAAAAAAAAAAAAAAAAACTATTTTAGTAAAGCTTTGAACATATATGGGATAGAGAAACATTTTTCTGGAAGAAAATAATAGGATAAAGTTAAAAATTAGGAAGTTTGTTATTTATAAATAGTTGCTAATATTTTGAAGTTTTGGGCTCTTAAGCTAAGTTTTCATAGTTAATTGCATAAATAATTGAAAGCTATGTCTTATCTTTTAATTAAAAAATGAGATCAATAGAAGATACTTCAAGACAACTAACTTATTAATAGTACCTGTAAAAGTGGCAAGAACCCGTAAGGAAGGGCATTTAGAATAGAAATCACACATGAATGGATTGATACAGATCTAGCAAAAAGGAAGATTCAAATGAGAATCTATGATGTATTCTGAAGATGTTTGTGGAAATGAGGAATAGTGAAGTTGTATATTTAAGAAGACAGAAAATCAGTCAATTTTCTTTAATACTAATAGCATAATTATGTTTAAAGTGAATATGTATCAATCATGTTTCTAATAACAGCACTGTTCTATCATTGAGAAAAATACTGCCTTTGACCCTTAAACAGAAAACTGAAGAGATTAAGTAACTTTTCCCCAGAATCACACATAGGCAATAAAAACAAGGTAAAATTTTAGTTAATTTTCTTTTAGTTAATTTTAATAGTGTTTTACCCATGAAAATGTGTACAAAGCTCCATATTAGAAAATGTAGAGTACAATGGTGAATAAGACTCATCACCTTTATTAACCCCATATTACACTCTATTATCAATTATGAGATGATGTAATAGAAATTCAAAGTATAGTAAGCACAGCCCTGGCTGGTGGCACAGTGGCTAAGGTGCCAGCCTGAGAACCCAAGGGTCACTGGTTCAATTCCCCAGCCAGGTCATATAACCAGGTTGCAAGCCAGGTCTCCAGCCAGGTCCTTAGCTGGAGGCAGGTGAAAGGCAACCATACATTGATGTCTCTCTCCCTCTCTGCCTCTGTCTTCCCCTCTAAAAAATAATAAAAATCTTTCTTAAAAATATAAAAAAAAAGTATAGTAAGCAAATGTAATTTTAAAAATTTAACTAGTTTAACACAGAAAACTATAAAGAAGAAATGGCAATTGTGCTGAATTATGAAGGAATATTTAACAGTATATCTCCTGTTAAAGAAAAAAAGAAGTTATTCAAGGTATAGGAAATGTACATGAAGGAGGATAAAGGGAAACAGGTGAAGATACATTCAGGGAATAATGTGCCTTATGGAACAAGCACAGAATATTTACAGACTGATGAAATACTGTATAGTAAAACTAAATGCTACACAATTCATCAAGCTACTTAATGCCATGATAGATAGTTCAAATTATACAATCTAGTAATGATGGGGCCTTTCAATGTTTGTTTAAAATATTCAGTATTTAACATAGCCAGAATTGTGAACTAGTGTAATTGTTATTGTGTAGGTAATAAGAGATTGGCTGTGGGAGAAATTTGCATGTTTGTAGGTATGTTGGAAGTGTGAAAGGCTTAGGACTTTATGGTATCTATATCTTAGCAACCACAGGAAACAAGAGTAGACCTAAGAATATAGAATATGGAGCATAGACTTAAAAAAGAAGAATATACAAATATATTGTTCACTGAGATCATTAGAATATACAAATACATTGTCCACTGAGATCAATGGAAATTAGGAGACAGAAAGCAAGTAAAAATATACAGAGATATTGAGGAAATGACAAAAGTCAGGGTGATTTCCACCAAACAGTCTCAAACCATTAACTTTCAAATGAGAAGCAAAATTTTCCAATAATCAGCAAGAAGCACCATAAAAATATTCATATTTGACTGGAGATTGACTAGGATAGCCATTGGATGCTTCTCATTCTGCCTTTTGGAGCACCACAAATTTACACTCATATTTCATAGATCACACAAAATGTTTAACACATTATTCTCCTAAGCAGATAGAATGTTAGGAACAGATATGGGGGTAGCATGCTATCTCTTATTACATCAATAGCTTTCCTAAGCCATCATGTCTTAGTTCTAACTATCCTTCCCTTCTTTCCCTGGATTTCTCTACCTTTTATTGTTCCAGGCTTCAGAATATTAGTCTCAATACTGTATAGCATGAGAATGTCTGTATACATTTTCAAAATATCCTAAGTAGAAAGCTCCATGGCTTAAAGTCCCCTTAAATATTATCCACAGTACCTTGAAAATGCCATGTGCAATTGTGAGAGAAAAGCTGAAATTATTGATAAAATGATGGATTCTTTGATGTACACTATGAAATTCTTTATCTTTTGAAAGAGTTGAGAGAGTGTTCAAACTTTATCTAGCCCATGATTTTTTTTCTGTTATTTTTGCAAAATAGGTTGGATTGTAAACTTAAAATGTGTAACAAAATTTTGTAATATTTCTTAAAAATTAATTTATTTTGCCTTAAGATGGCAGTATTGTTCTTCTTTCAATTTTACTAAGTTAGAAAAGGCTACATGAGGAAAGCAGAGGTTTTCTAAATATCCTCTTCCTCTCATGTAGATGCAAAAACCCATGCTTATCAAAGAATTGGGTAAATGCAATATACATACAGATTAAACTAAATGTCTATACAAACATTGATAATGGGTACAAACACAAGTGGTGCAAATCTGACTGACATGTTAGTTAATTAAAAGCAACAAGGAGAGAATGTTTTGGACCACAGAGAGGATTACACACAGTGACAAGTCTTCCAAATTATTTTGTTTCAGCGATGAAAGAAGAATCAATAAATGAAATTAAAAGCAAACAAATAAATCCTCTAGGAAAATATTCCATGTGACTAAATGTAGTGAAGAATCCCAGCTTCTATCAAAACTATCTAAGCAAGCAGAAGCTAAGTTATGATAGTAAAATCATGTAGAATTGTGTGACAGGGTAAGATTCTTGATTATTGGTCACTGAGGAGTCATTTTCACACAAGTTTCATTAACATTCAATGTGGCTGACCTATGGTTGGTCAAAAGGCTTACAAATCTTTATAGACTGAGTAATTTAAAATATAAAAGGCAGCAACCCTTATTCCTTCAGAGTTTCTGAGTTATTTAATGCAAGTCAAAGTCTTAAATGCTCTACAGGATAAAAATGACGATGAATTTATAGTCTCATTATAGGTCACATACATAAAAAATTAAAGAAGCTAAAGTTACAATGTTAAGAAGTTCACACAAAAAAGTTTTAAGGCTTATATACCAGGTTAGTGAAATTATACATTATATATAATGTATTGCATCAGTGTAATTGTTTGCTTTATCAGGCAATTATAATCTTATCTGCAACCTGAGGCACCAGGACATTCCATGGTCTGTATTAGTTATTTAGTATTGTATTGCTTTGTGAATCAAATGTAATCTCCTCAGCTGAATGTTGTCTGTTCTACAAATTTCAGGCCTTCCCATTTTTATCTCATCTACCTTTTCACTGAAACAGACATGAAAACCAGGATATATGGATTTTCAAAAAGTGATAAACCTCTAAATACATATATCTCTATCTATTGAATTCTTCTACGTACATTTATCTGCATGAGATTTAATTTTCAGAGTTTTAAAAAAAATTAGTCTACATACAGACTCTTTCTGAAATACCATTTATAGCACAATTCCATGTGCCTTGGGACAATTTTCCAGGCATCAAATTATCATAACACATATACCACATACACACACACACAGAAAAAAACCCCACAAAAACCAGCGTGCAGAGCAAATGAATGGACTCTTAACAAGGGAAGTAAAGTAACCAAAGAATTATAATCAATTCAAATACAAAATGAGTAATTTGAGATAGCTGAAATTATGGACAAAAGAGACATGTTAAAATCCTTCAATTTTTCTTCATTATTAGGCAAAATGGAGACAGAGAGTCACAGAATGTGAGATGTTACCCAGAAATTAGAAACTTATTTGGTCCAATTCCCAACATGCACATCTTTTCAGCCTCCATTAATAGTGGTTTCACTACTTGGACAGAAACAGCTTGCCTCATCATAGGACACCTCACATGCTAAGCCTGTTTGTTTTCCTTTCAAACTGCAAAATGGTCCTCTGGGAATTATGTACATTGTACATGACTCCAAGCTCAGCTCCTTGGAGCCACCTGAGTCCATCAACCATGACCAACTATGCCTCTGTCTTCTCTCGTACCATCTACAATATCGTGTATTCTTCTGTTTTCAAGAATATTTATTTTATGTACTTTTTCCAGGAAAGACGATACAATTCTACTACTTTCACTTCTTTTAGAAGAAAGCGTTTGACACTTGGGAATAATACAAAAAGATGGGTGGTGCATGCTTTCATTTTCATATGGGAGTTTTCCCTCTATTGCACAGAAAAATGTATTTGTTTAATCTCTTAGTTCACTATTGATGAAAGGTCTAAGATTTAAACACATCACTTGGATTCTTTGTCTTTTGTTTATAGGTTTTATGTCCAGGGATCTTAGTCAAATTTCAGTTTTGAGGTATAATTAACAATATAACATTATAAAATATTTAAAGTGTACATTGTGGTTATTTTCTTTATATATGTGAAAAGATTTCCCCATCTAATTAACACATCCATCAACACACACACACACACATACTCTAAGTTATACTCTTAGCTAATTTTAATTATACAAAACTTTGTTATTGACTCTAGTCCCCACACTTAATTAACATTAGATCCTGAGATCTTATATATCTTAAAGCTGTTGCACCTTTAACCCACTAGTTAGCATCACTTGCTAACTGTTGATTTTAGTCTGATAGAGATATTATTTCTGCCATTGAAATAAGCAGTACCAATTCTTAATGTCATGTGGAAATTAACTCCTTTGCAACCTAACTCAACAATTTAACACTATAAATACAACTAGCTTCTGAGGTTCCCTCATTAAGTGATGTATTAAAACCTGTAACACATTTTCATTTCATATTTGCCTGAGTAATGAGTTTGCCATTTTGAAAATTATATGTTGATATTCTACATAGTTGTATGTACATCCAATTTGTATTTTTATCTGATGCGGCAATTGCCTTCCATCTGGTTGTTTCAGTCTTCTATAGTTTGGCTGAGTAGAGTGTTTTGAACTGCTTGATGGAAGACATAAATTTTAATGGGATTCCAAATAAAAATGTATCATTGTTTTAAAATTTACTACCAAACTTTCTGGTATACATAATACCTTAGCTCGCTAATTTTTATTGCTGCACTATTTATTATTTAATTCTCAATAATGTATGAGCTACCTTGGGTGATAAATCCATAGTTTAAAAATGTTTTAGAGGGAGATTATATTCTGTTATCATGGATAAAAATATTAATTATTTATTTATAAAATATTAATTACGTATCTGTAAAACATTATAGATGTTTAAATAAAGTAAAAATCATTTAAAATCCCAACTTAATTCTATCAAATCCAAATTAATAAACATAAGTTTTCAGACATCTCCACCAATAATGTAAATCTCTTTCTACTTTGCCTTTTTAATATAAAGCCACACTTTGATCATTTGCAAATTGTAAATTAGAAATCTGATATTGATATAGAAATGACCATTTATAACAGCACTTTATATAATTACCTAGCAATATACTCTTAATTTTATATAAACAATGCCATTAAGTACTTTTGAAAAATAGAGGTTAAAACTTAAAGTGAGAGTCAAATTTAGGTGGATGCTATTTATTGAAAAACAAAATGAAATTCAGTCATGTATATATATTAGATACATATCACATAATTCAATAAAAATTCATCCTTATCAAGTGTGCAACAAAAAGTTAAACACAAAAAAATTAAGATGTTAATTTGGGTATTTCTGTCTGTGTGTGTTTCAATTGCATTTGCGTGCAACTGAATTGTGAATAACACTCCAGTCATAGCACTTGCTGTGTTCTGGGAACACATCCTGAGTCTTCCTAAATTGTAGATTGTCCTCATGACTGTCACTTCACTATACTATTGTCCATCTAAACTCCTATATTACCTAGTTAGCCATTTTATATATCCTCATTGACAGTCTGTTTCTATATTGGTAAGAGATATATACTTTTGTTCTTCTTTAATCTACAGTGATATTATCACTGGTATAAATTCCACTGCTCTATCCATTATCATCTAATTAAATACTTAATATAAAACCTGATAAAATATCTAATTACTGGATTATTTGAAATTAAGTAATTGTGCCATGAGACATAAATTATTTCTACTTTCTTGGTCTCTCACACTCTGTTTATGTGTATATAGTATATATATCTAAATAGAGAGATATATACAGATATATACACATTTTTTCTTCTACATGCAGAATTTGGAAATAAATTGGCCTCATGCATTTATTCAGATTTGTCCCCATTTAAATGTAAATGATATTATTGATGGTATGTAGTAATCTAATATTATACTTAAGTCTATCAAAGACTATTATGGAAGTTAATAGTGTATAGACTTCTGATTTCTTTCCATCGCCATAAGTATGTTACTTTCAGGTCTTGAAGTAAGTTTTACTGCCAAGTATCTTTTTTTCTGGCAACACTTGGAAAAAAATATTTTTTACATTTTCTCCCAGATATAATTTCTAAATTAGGCATTTGTTCAGCATGTTCAAGACTTTATCAAAATTAACCTCCTTGACCAAGGAGCACATATTGGTACAATGCAGATAAAGTGATGAGACAGCTGATAATGACATTCATGGAGTATACAGTTGATCAAGTTAAAAACATCATACACCTATAAAGGTGATGCATAGTTTGAAGAAGTCACACATAATTAATGGATGTTCATAGCAAAAAGAATTACCCCACTCTTGGGGTGTTCTGACACCTGAAATTTAAGAATGAACAGAAATTACCTTTGAATGAATGAACAGAAATTACCTTTGAATGAATAAGAATGAACAGAAATTGGCCTATGCAGGAATGAAGTAAGAGAAGAGGAAGGAAGACAGAAGCACTGGGGACGGGGAGAGCCTGCTGGACACCTAATGTCCCCGTAAAGGGAAAGTGAAGGTGCACTGAGGTGAGGCTGGAGACGAGGAATGCACCTGTCAGGCTGTGTGAGAAAGGAAAAAGCGTCTCTCTTGCTCCTGGATCCTGGGGCAATAGGTAAGGTTTCTAAATAGTATGATCAGACTTCTGTTTTTAAAAAGTTGTTGGACGAGGCTATCAATAGAATGGAAGTGGCAAGACATGCAGAACAAGTCTGGACTAGGGTGGTTGAAGAGAGTGAACATAAAATTTTGTAATAAAAGTGAATTCTTCTTTCTCACTGAAATATTTTCATTGGTATTATCTGCTTTTTTATCTGTCCTCTCAAAGCATATTTTAAAATATTAAATATATAAATTTATAGTATTTAAAAAAACACAAAATTGACTTTGGATCCAAAGTCCATTTTTCTTTTTTTTTTCTTTTAACAACTAAGTGGACAAAAGAGGGAAAGACTAGCAATGATAATCATATAATGCAGATATGCTACTCAGCTCTCAGATATCATTGCAAAAACCAAGGTTCATACCTGAAATCTGTCCAGCACTGTATACTGTAAAGCCATAATAATAGATATTAGCTTAATAAAACAATGTTTTTATATTCAATTATTTTATTTTATCGAAACCTTAGATAGTTTGTATAAATTACATATAATTTTCTCATGAATACAGACTTAAAATTTTAATTTTCAGTCCTGCCTGGTGGCACAGTAGATAAGTGCTGGCCTGCAAGCCCAAAGGTCACTGGTTCAATTCCCAACCAGGGCACATAACCAGGTTGTAAGCCAGGTCTCTAGCCAGGTCTGTAGCTAGACGCTGGTGAAAAGCAACCAGACACTGATGTTTCTCTCCCTCTCTGACTCTCTCCTTCCCCTCTCTCTGAAAATAAATAAAATCTTTTTTAAAATTTTAATTTTTGTGAGGTTTTGACATTCTGAAATTTTAAAGCTATTGTTCAATTAAAATTTAGCTTTAACATTTTGCAAAACCCCTGTTATGCAGATTAAAGTATTTTCAGTTAATGGTCTATACTCAAGTCTGACCTTCTTCAGGATTATTTCCAAGAAAATTCCCTATTATGTTACTTCACTTCTAGATATTTCAGAATGCACTCATAAAAAAGAATTGTTTTAAGAAAACACAACCATAATAGAATTTTTTTCAGCTTGGAACTATCAACATTCAAAAAAATATATTCTCGGCTATTTATTCAGGTTAAATTGGTTTCAGATTATTACATTAATGGGGTTTTAGTTTGTTGAATTAGATTTCAAATAACTTCCATATACTACAACTGCTGATGCATCACTAATCTCTAGTACCCTCTCTTTTTCTTTCCCTTCCTTCCAACTTATATTGGAGGGATGATATTGCTTTATTTGTTTAATTTATATTTTCCCCTGGTATGGATATTTCTGATGTTATTCCTAAGATATCATTTCACATACTCTATAAATTTAAATATGTCTATGTATTTGTCTGTAGAGCAAGAAGTCTTCACTAGACTGAGTTTTGAGCTATTCGAAAAGAATTCTTCATGGTCTCGTGTGTTTCCATGAAGAGACACACATCATCAGATTGACTCTCCTTATGTTATTTTTGGGGCTACTGGTGATCATTTATTAGGTCATTGGAATTACAAAATTGTGATATGCCTTCTATCATCCTTAATTTATTAGCAGAGTTCTCTTTAAAAAATCAAACATTAGTATTTGCTTGCATTAAAATAAAATTTATAAAATTTTATAAAATAAAAGTAGGGTCAGTGCACAATTCTTTTCTTTCAACTTTTCCAACTTGCAGTTTATCGATATGTATGAAAAACTAAACAATCCTTGAAATTTGTTTGTTGGTAAAATATTTCTTATGCAAGGGCCTAAAAGTATACAGATTCTAAACTGAACAAAATATGTCCACAATTGAGTACTCTTGCAAAATAGGAGACAACCAGCGAATTTTTTTTAACTTGACTAAGAAATGCAGTGCTGCATTTTCTGCATTTGTATAGCCAAAATAATTTAGATACTGAAGGTTTTAGTGAAGGAGCACATGCTGTATATATTGTGAAAATGTTATATCAATGCACCTATATGTAAAAACTGGTCAGCTGTACAAGAATTGAATTGTTCCTGCTGTACTTAGTGATATATAATTTAACCCATGTAAGATATGAGATATGCTTTTATATATGTATTAATAATCTTTTGAAGTTTATGCTCTACTCTTTCATGTTTTTTTCAAGACTATTATCATTGTTTAATAACCTTGTGTAAAATTTTCTAATTACTGCATTACACATGAATACAACATTAATGAATGTCCTTTCATTAAATAACCTTAAATTTAAATAGGCATGCTTCCTTGTACTGAATTGTGTCATTAGTATGTATATATCAGTATTACAATTTATATCAAATTATAGTTTCCAAGCAACCAAAGATCCCTTCCTAAGCACTGTTTCATTTGAACATTTAACAGGTTATATTATAAAACTAATATCAACCCATTTCATTTTTATGTGAAGTTACAGTTTTCTATATTTCAAATATATATATTCCAAAAAGGCATCAGATATTTTTAAATGTCCTTCTAGTTCCATGATTTTTTGCTTCCACAACACAACTAGCTATGCACTTTTTTAAAACCTGGATTTAGTCTTCAGCTATGTCTCAACTTGATGCATATCAAATGGAACACTTAAGATTTGTGTTAATTTATTATGGCTTAGTCTTTCACAATATTTCATTATCTTCTCCACCATCAAATATTTTTTATAGGTTTATATACCATCTTCCTATGGGTTTGTGAGTATAGCAATTGAATTTGCAATAATTTATTTTTAAAAGTCTCTAGTTAAAACTGAAATATGAAAAAAGCTATGTAAAGCCACATATGCAATAGGTTAAAAATTAAATGGCAGTTACTATTATCCACAGAGTGCCTATCAATTTTATACTAACCCTAGTCACTAGAACATACTCGTTAAGAATAATCATTACTACTTAGGTCAAAACTGCTTCTCAGGTCAAAATCTCGTGTTTCAAAAATTGAATTCCTGCCTTTTTTTTCTCCCAGTGGTATGAACTCTTTTGCAAATAAAACATGATCGGAGTGCTTTCCATTTTTCTGACAGAATTTTGTTTTAACTTTTTTTTAATGATAAGGGTCTCATTTAAAGTCATTACAGAGGTGGCTGTTATACTACATACCTATAGCAAAATTATTTTTTGAATGTCCTGCTCAGTACTAAATTATAGAAAAGTTGGTAAAATTTTAAGTATACCTTGAAATTCATTTCTACAGCAAGAAATTTGAAAAAGAATACAAACTGATATAATTTTTTCTTGATATCTGCCAGAGTTGGCTACTGACATGAAAAAAGACTAATCTGTCCTTCCAAGTAACAGAAAACTATCTTTTCAAGTGAAAAATATTTATTAGAAAGCCTTTAAAATGCATGTTTCTGTGAATTTAAAAAAAAATCAGAAAGGCAAGTAATCTTTCCAAGTAATAAAAACAAGGAGACAAATGTGCAAATGCAGTTGCTATCACAGGGATCTTGCCACTAGGCCACCATTAAATTTGAGATAGCTTTGATTATGAATGACAATTGTCCAAAATTACCTTTGCAATTATTTAGATTGCACTCTATTTCCATAAAATAAGGATAGCATAACTATTGTCCCTTATTCAAATGTTTATTCACTTGAGATTTTATTACAAGATAAAATTTTAAAGTTTAACACCTATGGCAAAGGAAAATACTTGTAACAATATACTTATTTCACAACTTAAAAGTTCAAAATTTATGGGAAATTGTGTATAAGTTACGGATATTTTGAAACAACTTTAATTGAAAAGTTATATGCAAATGTGTTTTTTGAAATGAATGGCTGCCCTAGCTGGTGGCTCAGTGGATAAGGCACCAGCCTGTGAACCCAAAGGTTGCTGGTTCAATTCCCAGGCAGGGCACATAACCAGGTTGCAAGCCAGGTCTCCAGCCAGGTCCCCAGCTGGAGGCAGGTGAAAGACAACCATACATTGATGTCTCTTTCCCTCTCTGCCTCTCTCCCTACACATCTCTCTGAATAAATAAAATCTTTTAAAAAATCAATCAATAAAAAAATAAACAAAGTAAGTGGTCTTAATTTAATAATCCATGCAGTACTACATATAAAAGGAGAAAGTTTGAAAGAAAACTATGCTGGGTCAACAGTATTGTGATAGGATCAGTTTATATTGAGTGAACCAAAACTTAAAAGCTTAAGACAAACACTATTTAAAGGCATTTACTATAGTCTAGAATCTATTCATGATGAGTTTAATCCATATACAGACTGTATGCTGATGCCCACATGAAACTGTTTCTTACAAGTAATAATTTTACTAAGTATTGTTTAATACTTTCATAGTAGGGAGGTAGGCATGAGCAACATGGGAAGGACAGGCCAGGTATAGAAAGCCACCAGTGTGGAAAGCCCCCAGGTTCCCAGCAACAGACAAAACTGAGTTGGGTCTCAGCCCAGGATGATCATTCCTTCCCCGAGAATATATGTAGCCATGCAGTTTGGACCTTCCACTGACCTTTCCTCCCCTGACATGCCATTAGTCATGGGGGTTAGACCCACTTAGAGAAGGAGCAAGGAGGCCAGAGAAAATAGCATATGACCCCTATGTAAGTCCTTGCATGACCAGTCCCTTAAGCATTAAACACTGAGGCTTCAGAAGTGTTCCAGCTTCAGGCCTAGAAAAGCAGCAAGGCCAGGTGGGCCAGGCTGACATCGGCACCAGCTTCATGACTAATGACCCCTGCCCTGGTGCTAATCAATCAGGGAAGACTACAACCCTGAAAGTACACCTGGAAAGCTGATGAATCTTCTATTGCGCTTCTTACCCTGGGACCTTTTCTAAGATCCCTGCCTTCAGAGAGGGGATTAATGCTCTCAGGACAGAGTACTCAGTGTGAGCTCTCTCTCTTCTCATTCTCTCTCTCCCTCTCTCATATGCCTGGGCCATTCTCCACAGCCCTTTTTCCCGAGGTGCATTCTCTCCGGTCCAGAGCACAGTGCTGCCTTTCTCCCTATGCTTCCCCCACAAAAGCTTGTTTTCTCTGCCATCTTTCTCATAAGCTCCAAGGACCCTTCTTTTTGCCTCTAACTTTTCCCTGAGCCCATGAAGCACAGAAAGCTCACTTTCTCCTTTTCTGTGAGGTTCTTGAACTGAGGTCTAACATCTGGTACCATTCACCATTAGCAATTTTATCATTTTACATTATTATAATTTTAAAAAAGATTTCATGTTAAACATTGTGCTTGTCATCTACCATGTGTAATCAAAGATGAGATATATTATTGATAAATCAGTGGCAAAATAGTTTTTCTTGAACAATTTTCAACTTCATATATTTAATAAACTTTAAAGGTCTGAAATTTTCCCAAAAACTCCTTAAGAGTCTTGAGAGTCTAAACTTGAGCACATAAAGAAGAAACATGTAACACATGATATGATTTAGTACCCGTTTGACTGTATTATAAATTAGCAGCTTCAAGATGACCAATGTAAGTTACGAGCCTCTATCAGAAAACCATGGAAAATAAATTATTTTGGGCAAAAAGCAAGCTGAAAGCTGTCATAATTTTTTTTTATTTTGTTTTATCAAGCCATATGCTAATAGCTGAGAAATTAGAAATCTGCAATAATCAAATCATTTATCTTTTGACATATCAGTAGAGATAATAAGGAAAGATGAATGCTACATTGAGTTAATTCTGAAAATATCAGGTATCTATTTTAAAGGAAGTCAGGACATAAAAACAAGTATTGATAAAATTATTGCTCAAGAAAGAGAAAAGGGGTTCATTTAGTGCTCTAAATAAACAGTGAAAAACTGTGGTATTCGAAGTTTCTTTATATAAAATAGATGTGTAATAAATGAGATATATATGTAGGGAAGAGAAGGGACAGTAAAATAGATCAATGATTAAATCTAGCAAAATCTCCATAATTTAAAGCAGTCCTACTCTACTACTAGTTGCATTACTCACTGGAGTCTGATTTTTATAGGCATAAGAATCAGCCAGAATTATCAATGTTCATTTCATTACACACACACACACACACACTTTTAAGGTTATAAGATGAATACATTTTTTAAAGCATTTTTATCTGGATTATTGCAGTTAATACTCTAAGTTACTATATCCACATAAAAGTAAAACTATTAGAATTTAAAATATTACATAATTCTGTGAGTTTACTGATCTTTCCTGGTCTTGCCTAGACCTATTCTTGTAGCTGTAGTCAGCTAGTAAGTTGACTAGCACTTGGGGCCTCAGAGGGCCTTCCCAGCACAGGCAGGTCTTGCACCTTTGCGGCGTAGTCTTGAACAGACACCATTCCACGTAATGGCAGGAATATCCCAGGAGATCAAGAGCTAAAACGCTGAAAGTATCCTGAGGCTACCACATTCTGTTACTCAAAGGAAGTCAAGCATGGAGCAATAGACTGTCTCATTAAGGGCAAGCTACAAATTCCAGTATTCATGTTTCTCAGTCGACCACACAAATGCACCAGAGAAAGACAGCTGTTTTCTGTGCTTCCTGATAAAGCCACATCAAGCCCACTATCAGGTCAGTGAAAAGAAGTGAATAGATCATTGTAAGCAGTTTAATTCTCCACCCTAGCAACCCAGTAGCTGTCAAAGTTCCATGACAGACACTATGCTAAATGAGAAGATGAGCATTCAATAAGATATAAAAATATAGTGCTTCTTTTATTACCAAAAATCAAAAATCCAGAAACAATAGCTATGTATCAATAGTAGAGGTAGAGTCATGTTAAAGAGGTAACAAGCATTTATTTTAAAAGAATTGGTTTCAAATTCTCTCCGTTATCTTCACTAACTCTGTAAAGTCTGCAATTAAATAATTCTTAAATAATTATGCTTCAAATGGGCATAACACCATTTTCACAAGCTTGATAAGATGATTATATGAAATGCTCTATATAAAACACTGAGTAGATTTAACATATAGTATGAACTCCAAAATAATGACAATAATTAATATTCAATTTGGAGCAGAGTTGGACTCTGTAGAATATTAATAGAAAGCAGTTATTTTTAAATCAAGTCTTTTGGCAAATCTTTATTTCTATCATTTCTCTTTATCATTAACTTGAGTAAATCACATAGAATTTTCTGGTTTCTTTCAAATATTGACAGCCTTATTGTAGGTATTAAAATATAATTTTGTCTAATATGAACTTCAGTCTCTGAGCTAGTTTAATATTTCTCTCTATTGTCTACAGAATTTGTCTTAAGACCTTCAACCTTATTTTGGCAGGTCATGGTTGCGATTTTTATTTTTACCTCATCTCCCTTGTAAATTTATTTTCATCCTCCATTTACTGCCTGTCTCTTCTCTGTCCAGAGTTGTTTTGAAGGAAGTTCCAGCAAAGACCCTTCTTGATATGTTAATAAATCACAAAACTACAAAACTAATACCCTCTCTTGTGTGGCAAATGCCAAAATGCTTCCTTTTCTTTTTGTCCCATACACAGGGTAACCATTAATATATCATTACAACTGAGACAATTTTTGGGAACTAAAGGTGAATAAGAAGTAGTTGTTTATCGACAGCAACATAAATTGGGGTTGTCCCACCAAAACTGAGTAAATTCTTCACTCTATTCCTGAAACAATTTGAGAGCTCCTCTCATTGGGCACCACTAGTTAGAATTCCCTGGTGCAACTGCAGTCTCTAGATGACCGTTGAAAACTTCTACATTCCTTTCTCCTAAGATTGCTTCAGTTGGAAGCCCACATGTGTGGAACCTTATTTAAGATGACTTTTTCTATGAAATAGATATAAATTATAATGTGTAATAGACATGCATTTATCCTGTTGCCAGAAACTATTTGTTTCACTTCCTCAGAATGATCTCAAGCTATTTTTGCTCTTCAACTACTCTCCTGAACAAAACCATGTTTCTTTGCCTTCAATTTCATAGAAAATATACATTCTTTGTTTATTAAATATTATTTGATTAATATTTCCCAAAACAAACCATGATCATCATGTGTAAATTATTTTCTTACTATGATAGTACAGTGCTTAAGCATGTAGGAATTATTCAATAAATATTATTAATATTTTAAAAATCCAGAGTAGGCCCATACAGATTAGAAAAAGAAAGAAAAAACATTGATTTGCCAACACAGTTTTTTAGACATTCATACTAAGCTATTCTGGGAAAATTCTAGATTCAACTAAAATACTTTCTTTAGGGATTATGTAATACTAAAAATGCTTTTAGTTCTATGCAAAAATAGTTAAATAAAATTGGGAATTCCTAATAGTAGGCTATTTTAAATTATGTATTAAGTTACAGAAATTTCATTTGTTTCAGAAAAGTACTTCTTATGAAGAAAATATTAATATTCTATAAGCCCAACTCAACACTTTGAAGATAGTTGGCAACCTGTGTATTGAATTAAATTAGAGCAATAATGGCCCACAATGCTACCATTAATTAAACTTTAAGAAGTATATTTTGTGGATTTAACCACCTTAGTAAGCACATTGATGTATACTAGCCAGAGCCTTAGAATTCATTCTTGTGTAAGAAGGTTGAAATATCCCAAGGGGTATTCTAATTAAAGAATAGTTATTTCTCTATAAAAGAAGATAGTTAAAAATCATTGGATGTAGTTAAAAATCATTGGATGTAGGTATTATAAGTTCCACAGCCTTTGATTTCAAAGGTGGAAATAAAATAATGCTCTGTTCCAAAAGGAAATTTAAATATGGAATGAAAGTACATTTTAATAATTATGTCCTTAGGGAGGAAAAAGTAGTACATAGGTAAAAGAACTATATAATTTAGAAAGAATTATATAATTTAGGGAGAAATACACAAATTTGATGTCAGCAAATTTAGGAATAGTGATAAACATAATTAGAAGGAATTATAATCTTAGTAATTTTGGATATCAACTTAATTTATGGACATAAAGAAAAGAACATAAAAATCCAAAACATTAATTACTTATGAATATACAGTCAAAACAGAATGATGAAAAATAATGGGGAAGAGATGATTTAAATATATGTTAGCAAATCAGGAATGCATATTTTTATACAAGAATAATGGTTATTTTAATTACTTGAGAAGTCATTTGATAAAAATAGAGACATGTATTTTTTAAGATTTTACTTATTATTTCCAGAGAGAGAGGAAGGGAGTGAGGCAGAGAGGGAAAGAAACATCAACGTATGGTTGTCCTTTCACCTGCCTCCAGCTAAGGACCTGGCTTGCAACCTGGTTATGTGCCCTGGTTGGGAATTGAACCAGCGACCTTTGGGTTTGCAGGCCAGGGTGCTACCAGCCAGGGTGAGACATGTATTTTAAGCAATAGAAAGTTCATTTATATTTGAGCAATCAAAGGCATATCAAGAGTTAACTCGATAAACAGGAGCTAGATAAAAAACAGGTACCATATCTATCAAATGACATTTGAATAATTATAAACACTGAATAATTTATATGTAAACAGGGTCTAACAGAACATCTGTGGTGATTGAACTGAATAAATCCAACTATGGATACATTGTACAAGGGCAGTTATATAGAAAAGAATTTTAAAAGATGGAAATGGCTTTCAGCTGTACGTCAATAGTCTTGAACTTAGATGGCACTTTGCAATGGGGAAAGTGATAAGAAAAATGCATTATTAGTTTTATGATGGGGAATAGGCTAGAATGCAGGCTCAGTGGTGAAGAATGCCAGGATCGGCGACCAACTACTGCAGTTAGCTATGAGCATAGAAATAGGCAGGTGGCAATAAGGAAAGCCTTACTTAAGGTCCATCTCGAGCTCAATTCATTGGTATGTATAATAGGAAATAAGTCTCAGTTTGATTAAACAAATTTGTTGTGCATACATCAAAACCGAAGTTAAACATATTTTACATCAAAGTAATACACAACATGGGTGGAAATATAATTGCCACCATGTGATTAATATCCAAATTTTATAAAGACCTAATAAAACTCAACATCAAAAATACAAACAATTCAATTAAAAAGTAGACAGAGGACCTTAATAGACACTTTCCCATAAAGGGCATATAAGTGGCCAATAGATATATAAGATTCTCTCAATGTTACAAATTATTAAGAAAAATGAAAATTAAAACCACAAGGAGATAATCATCTCATGCTTGTTAGATTAGTTATCATCAATAAATCCCCAATGAATGCAGATTGGTGAAGCCACTAAAGAACAATATGTAGAGTCTGAAAAAACTTAAAAATGGAACTGCTTTATGACCAAACAATTCTACCTTTGGTGTATATCTAAAGAAACCTGCAATAATTTTCCTTCTGGGTATATATCTGAAGAAACCCAAAATACTTATTTAAAAGAATATATGCAATCCCATGTTAACTGCAGCTTTATTTACAATAGCCAGTATATGGAAGATCACAAGTGCCCGTTGATAACCAAGTGGATTAAAAAAAAGATCATACATATATACAATGGCATATTACTTAGTTATAAAAAAGAATGACATCTTACTATTTGCAACAGCATGGATGGACCTACAGAGTATTATTCTAGGTAAAACGTCAGTCTGAGGAAGTAAGCAAATACCATACAATTTAACTTGCATGCGAATCTAAAGGACAAAAACAAAATTCAATCCATTTCACAGATACAGAGAATAGTTTGATGGTCATCAGGCTAAAATAGATATAGAAATTAAGAAATACAAATTGGTGGTTACAAAACTGTCACAGGGGTGTAAAGGACAGCATAGGGAATCTAGTTGATACTATTTTTAATTTAAGAACTGCGTATGGTGGCAGGTGGGTGATAGAAATATCAGAAGGAATACTTTATAAAGTATATACCAATTGCCTAACCACTATGTTATACAACTGAAACTAATACAAAGTAGTATTGAATGAAATCTGTAATAGAAAAATAAAAGACAAAAGAATGTCTGAATGGCTAAGAAAACAGGACCCACACATATGCTGCCTACAAGAGACCCTCTTCAGGTCAAAAGCTACATACAAATGAAAAGTAAAGAGATGGGGAAAATATGTCATACAACTGGAAACAAAGAAAGCTGAGTAGCAATACTTATGCCAGACAAAATACACTTGAGACAAAATACACGTGAGACAAAGAAGCACCCAGAAATTCTATTTTGGGGTATTTTTCCAAAGAAATCCAAAACATTAATTAGAAAAGACATATGCATACTTATGTTACTTTAATATTTTTACTATTATAAATAATTCTGCAATAAACATAAGTGTCCACTGAAAAGATGAATGATAAAGTGGTACATTTATTCAATGGAATATTAACCATAGAAAAGGATGAAATCTCGCCATTTGAAACAATATGAATGAACGTGGAGCATACTATGCTCAGTGAAAGAAACCAGACAGGGCAAGACAGATGCCATATGATTCCATTTATATCCAGAAATCTAAAAAACAAAATATATTAACAAAATAGAAACAAACTCATAGACACAGAGGACATTTTGATGGTTGCCACCCTAGAGAGGGATTGGGAGGCTGATTTAAAAAAGGAGAATAAATTAAAATGTGTAAACTGCCAGTTATAAAAATAGTCACAAGGATGTAAAGTACAGTACAGAAAATACAGTTGATAATATTATAACCACACATGATGTCAAATGATTACTAGACTTATCAAAATAGTCACCTCATAAGTTGTATAAATGTCTAATCACTGGCTGTACAACTGAAACTAATATATTGCATATCAGTCATAATTAAAGGATAAAATTAGTTTCAAAAAGTAAACAAAATACCCAGGAATAAATTTAGCCAAGGAGATAAAAGACCTGTACTCTGAAAACTTAAGACTGATGATGCAAGAAATTGTAGACAAGCACAGGTAAACATGCTAATGGATTGGAAGGATTAATTAATATTGTTAAACCATACATACTACCTGAACAATCTATAGATTCAATGTAATTCCTATGAACAAACGACTGGCATTTTTCAGGAAACTAAAATAAATAATATTATAATATTAAAATTTACATGGAACCACAAAGTCCCTGCATTACCAAAGCAATCTTGAGAAAGAAAAACACATTTTGAGACATGTTTTCTGATTTCAAATTATATTACAAACTATGGTCCTGGTGTGAAAAAAGACACATAGATCAATGGAACAGAATATAAATGCAAGAAATAAATGCACACTTCAATGACAAGAGAGGCAAGAACAAACACTGAAGTAATAACAGTCTCCTCAATAAATGGTGCTGGGAAGATAGGATACTTTCATGCAAAAAATGAAGTTGGGCCATTTTATTACATCATATACAAAAATAAATTCAAAGTGTATTAAATACTTAATTATAAAATCAAAACCATAAAACTCTTAGAAGAAAAAATAAACAGTAAAGTTTTGGATATCAGCATAAACTTATCTCCAAGGTAGGGCAACAAAGGCAAAAATGAACAAGTGGGATTTTTTTTTAAATTTCATTTATCATTTTTATAGAGAGGGGAAGGGAGAGAGGCAGAGAGGGAGAGAGACATCAATGTATGGTTGCCCCTCACCTGCCTCCAGCTACGGATCTGGCTGGAGACCTGGCCTGCAATCTGGCTATGTGCCCTGGCTGGGAACCAGCAACCTTTGGGTTGGCAGACCAGCCCCTTATCCACTCTGCCACCATCCAGGGCACAAGTGGTATTTTACCAAACCAAAAACCTTTGGCACTGTAAATAAAAGCTTGAACAAAACAAAAGTCAACCAACAGAATAAAAGGTGTTCACAAATGATATATACAATAAGGAGTTCCTATCCCAAATATTAAATAACTCATAAAACTCAACATCAAAACAACCCAATTAAAAAATGGGCAGAGGATCTAAATAGACACATTTCCAAAGACACAAAGATGACCAATATTCACACAAAAGATTCTCAACATCACTAATCATCAGGAAAATGCAAGGCAAGGCCACACCTCATACCTGTCAAAAGAATGGTTCTCAGGAAGTCAACATGTAACAAGTAATGGGAACACCTGTGTACTGTTTGTGGGATTGTACATTGGTGCAGCCACTGTGGAAAACAGTATGACAGTTTCTCCAAAATAGAAATAGAACTATTGTTAAAACCCTGTAATTACACTTCTGGGCATTTGTCCAAAAAGAAAAAAAGAAAAGAAAGAAAAGAAAGTACATATTAGAAAAGATACCTGTACCTCTTATGTTCATTGCAATATTACATATAATTGCCAAGTTATGAAAGTAATGTAGGTATCCATTGAGAGATAAATGACTGATAGATACATACATAAAGGAATTACATATTTTATATAATTATATATAATATATATATTCACATACATATATATAATCACATATACATACACACACACTGGAATATTCCTCAGCAATAAGAATGAAATCTTGTCATTTGTGACAACATGGATGGGCCTACAGGGAAGTATGCCAAGTGGAATTAAGTCAGAGAAAAACAAATACCGTATGATTTCACTTACTTATGAAAACAAAGCAAAACAAAACACACTCATAGACCTACTCAGTGGATGCCAACGGGGAGGATGGATGGTAAAGGTGAAGAGCAATGAGGTGCTGACTTTTACTTAAGAAATAAAGAAGTCTTAAGGCTATAAATACTGATAAATAAAATCTAACTATTTGTGTTTCCTTATATGTAATTTGCAAAGTTCCTCCCTTGGATATTCTTGAATTCTATGAATATCTTTCTAAAGTTTTTATTAAAATAGTATGTTCTTCATACTTTCTCTAAGACTAATAAATCATGGATCAAGCTTGTAAGAAATGAGCTGCTTCAGATTAATAGTGTATCAGATTTATACCTTGAGTAAAAGGGCAACAAATTGGAATATAAGAGGTAGGAACTGTAAATTTTTATCCTGACTTTAGAGAGGTTTAGCTGGCAATTTGGGGGCAAGTCTTGTAATACTGTTGGTTTGCAGGTATTTCTATTAGTAAAATGCTAAGGTTAAGCTACATAATGTCTAAGCTATTATTATTAATAGATGATTATAGTTATTTTCTTAATCCTATTATAACCAATTTTGAAACATTTACGATTTCCATGATTAGTTAAGTTCAATAGATTTTCTAGAGACAAAATTAAAGTCTCACTTTAGCCACAAAATGTTTTGAAGTTTTCAGGTTTCACAGTTAGCATACAGTTTGCTTCAAGCTAAGTTATAAATTTCTACCATGGGTACTAGTGTTTGAAGTTTATTGATAACAGCAGTTCTTAGCTACAGGGCAGGCTACAGGTGAGGTGGTGACCTCATTAGATCAGATAGTTCAGTTCTAAAATAAGAGGTTATTAGGAAAATTTAGGGAGATGGAAAAATAATATTGAAGCTATTCTAGGTGTCTTTTGAATTTACTTCTGAGAAAAAAATTTTAATTACAAGGTGAGGAATGATTATACAAAAGCTAAAGAATTTTTATAACACTGCATCATTTAATGTATTATTCAATTCAATATAATTTAATCTATCCAAGTTACTAATACCTGTTCTTTCTACATTCTGAGAAAAATTTGAAAACGATTGCTTCCAGACACTTCCGCACATCTTCCAACTCCAGGTGCTTGACAACCCTAATTTATCTGCACATTCTCTCTTACTTGATGCAAAACAATCCTTGGATGCGGGTAAGTAAAACTGTTGCTGCATAGCTGTATTTTCCCCTCACTCTCCTAAAGCTGGAACACAGTTTTAATGCTTCTTGGAACTCTGCTCTCAGGCAATGTCCTTACATGGGCCCCAATGGGTCTCTTTTCCTAACTCTACAAAGGTTCAAGTCTTTGTTGACATCAGGAACCCAGATTTGAAGGCAGGTTGCATTCACTGGCACCTCTGCTCTTGTTAGTTGTGTAACCTTGGCTAAGTGATTGTTTCCTCATCTTGAAGTAAGGATAATACCAACGCCTACTTCAGAGTGTTGCTGTGGCCATAAATGAGTTCAAAGGGATATAAAGCATTTTATTTGAACACTTGCAGCACATAGTAAAAATTTTAAAGCATTAGCTAATATTATTATTATATATGACCCTCACTTCTCATTGGGTCTTATTTACTAGTTATTGAGGAAGAATATATACATTAATATTACAAAAGATATCAAATACATCAGTAAGTTCTTTTATGCCTAAATTGTATGCCAAATTCAAGAGTCCAGTGACTGAAACAGCTATCCTTAAATATTCCAGAATTTTATTTCTCCTTAGAGATTAAGCTCTTATGAACTGTTTATTACTTTGCATTCTTCAAGAGTTTATAGTTTAAGATAAGTATTGTTAAATATCACATATCACAATTAAATGACCTTGTTTTTGTTTTGTCAACTCTATTCAATTCATTGCTTCAAGGTTACATCTTACACTGTAGCATGCCGTAGTAATAATGTTTGGTTCATAAGGCATTCTCCCAAGAAAGCAAAAGAACTCTATCTATGAATCATTGTTCTATATAGGACAGGAATCTAACCTGCATACTCTATGCACTTTACATCCATTTGCAATAGCTGAACACTTAAGTTTCCTTTTATCAATTAAGTAGCATCAACAAAATGATAGCATTCCAATTCATCTCTACACATTGCTATAAAATTGCTATTGAGAACAAATGACAATGCAATTTAGTAAGGGAACATTGAGACCATATTGAACATAGAATTATGAAACACAAATATTCTCCTCTAACGTACACTGAAGAGCTAGAGTGTGTAGTAGTGAGATAACTAACATTTGTCCTAAAATTTACATGTCACAGTTATATTAAATCTTATTCGACCCTGACAACCAACCTGGGGAATAAAAATTAGCCTTGTAATTCTCATTTTACATAACACAGATCCATTAACAAAATGATTTAGATTTGCTAGTGGTCATAAGCCTGGCAATTGCAGAGGCTAACCCCTATTTGACACCTCTTGGAACAGTTCTTTCGTTTCAGTTTTCCAACTCCAAGGTGGCAATTAGAATCATTTGGTGAGCTTTAAAAAATGCTCTACTCTCATCTGCCCCAATCCCAGATTCATTGAGCAGAATCTGTGAGCGAAACAAACAAATAGCACTTCAACATTTTCTAATTCTGTTTTATATCCCACAAACGAGTGAAATCATATCGGTCTTAACTTCTTTTGTCTGACTTAACATGTAACTCAGTTTTAAAAAGCAGTTTATTAATAATTAAGTTTGTGATAGATTTGGCTGCATCAATGCCACTTGGGAGTAGGGTATAAGGAATGCTTTTTTGTGGAACAAACCCCTTACTCACAGTGACCTACGCTACCATAATGCATAGCCAAAAATTCTGTCACAAGCAGTAGAGCTGAGATGAAGAAGTCTGTCTGCAAAGAGGAGAGCAACATTACAAGTCTCTTAGGAGGCAGATATTTTTAGTAGGAGAGTGGTTGTACCTGGTAAAGAAAACAATTGTTCTTTCAAAAACTGAAATGTTCTCCTTGAATGATTAATTTTTGTCATCATTTCTTGGGAGTTTTGACTTTTCCATCACCTGCTCTTTCAGTTCTACCTTGTATTTCCATTACTCTCTTCATTTTTCTTTGCAATTTTTCAAATGAATTCCTTGCTTTCAATTTTATAGCATCTCCTTCTCCATGTTTAAAATGCTCCTTAAAGAGTCTTGAAATCTTAGGGGAAAACATGCAATAGCAGTCTAATCAATCAACCACCGGATGCAGGGCTGTGTTGGGACACTGTACTCATAAATAAGAGCCTTGAGTACTCATTTGCCCAGACTGTGGTTTTCCAAGAAAAATATGAGACAGGTAATCTATTCTGCAAAGGCCACTACAAGTTCCCTACTATTCCATTGCTAACCAATAAAACATTTCTTTCTTTATCCAGAATGCATTTTTTACACTCCTGTATATGTTTTTACAACCACCTTGGTCCAGAATAGCACAAGTGCTTTTGCTTTGAGGCATGTTAGAATGCAAATCTCTGCCAAGTCTTTAATTGGATGATTTCCTTGTTTCTTGCATGTCCTTTGAGTAACTAAGAAAATCTTTGCTGATTATTTTGGGGAAAGTAGAATAGTTTCATTAGGTCCACCATTGATTCAGAGTAAGTTTGGTATGTATAAGTCAGCAATATTTGATGTGCTAGTTTTGGCCAGTACACTGAGGTCCTAAAGTTGTAACCAAAAAAAGTGGTCTGGTTTAGGAGGGTTAGTAAATACTATCACTAACAATGTCTAAGAAACAATTGTATTTCTGTGACATTGTATAAAAGTCATTGCTTATTGAGAAAAAGTATATCATTTGCTCAACTTTTTCTTCCCTAGAAAAATATTGTAGGTAACAAAGGATGCCCCTCTGGATTTCCAATGGTAATTTTATTTTCAGTATAAAGTTACATTTAAAAATCTTTCTCTTATTTTACGCTTGAGGGGTTTTGGTTGCTTATTTGTTTCCCTTTGTGTTGTTTGGTTCTCATTGTTAGCCTTTTTTTATTTTTTCTTTTTGTCCTAAGTTGATTTTCATTACATTTACATTTTGGGACATTATGTTGATTAATTGGCCAGGCATTGTGAGAAATAGAGATGGTACCTGAAAAAGAAAAATTTCTCTATTACACTGAGATAGAAAAATATACCATAAGGAAGCCTTTGGATGTTAGTCATCAGAGTTTTAAAGTGCTGATTTTCAGCCAAGTTATCCACTAATTTTCAAAATATATAGGTAGCCTTGTTTACAAGTCACCAGACTATGTGCACATATCTTAAGAGTTTGTTATGATTCATTGTTTAGATGCATTAAAATGTGGATAAGCTAAAAACTTAATCTGAATTTAAATCACATATTTATATTGTAAAACATGATTTCAGTCAATTTACAGTTTTATTAAGTGAGAAATATTTCAAAATCAGTGTATGCTATTTTAGTGAATCCCATATTTTAAAGGTTATCTTGTTATGATAGCAATTGGCAATTAGCATTGAATTTTTTCAAACTGATATAAGTACACGCAGATATTTCACAGATCTATATGCCATGTGTTATAAAAAACTATTAAGAAATGCTGTACAGCTACTGTATTGTTTTCTAGAGCTTCCATGAAAGTGTGCCAAAATATGGGTCCCATAAAACATAAATATGTCATTCCACAGCTCTGGAGGCTAGCTGTCTGAAATCGAGTTATGGGTAGAACCTGGCTCTTTCCATCAGCCTTGGGGGAGAATCATTCCTCAGATCGTTTAGCCTCTAGTGTTTGCTGGCCATGCTTGGCATGGGTTGGCTTGTAGATACACCAAATCATTCATGTGGCCATCTTCTGCCAAAGTCTATTCACATAGTCTTCCCTCTAAGCACCTTTGTCTCTATGCAAATGTTCTCTTTTAATATGTGTGACAGTCACACTGGATTAAAGCCTCCCCTAATGACCTCATTTTAGTGTGATTACCTCTGCAATCCTATTTCCAATAAGGTCACATTCTGAAGTGATAAGATTTAAGACTTCAACATATCTTATTTTTTTGTGGGGGGTGGGAGGCATCACAATTCAATTCTCAACAGCTGCTTAAGCTAACATCAGTGAGAAAAAAATAAGAATGTATTCATTTTCCTTGACAAATTTTACAATACTTTGAGAATTTTTTATTCAAAATTCTATTATCTTTGGGGTAGGGGGTGTAATTGTCACACAAATGTATTCCAAAATTCAATACCTCTATTAACCTAAATCTTCCTCGGTGAACTTTGTTACACATATTAATGAGTAGGTTTTACCTGGCCAGCAGGTTTTATCATGAAAAAGTTAGAATACATTCATTTCAACAAGAGTGGACTAGGCCTGGGTAAAAATGCTTTGAAATCATCCTGGCCCTTAACAATGATCTGGGCCCATGTCTCTACCTATTAGGGACTATGAGCTGGAGCAGACAGAGGCCATTTCAGAAAGGAGGAAGCTGTCTAAAGCATATTTACCCTGTTTTACAAATTATTTAATATTCATTGTTTTATTTTTGAGTATTATGTATCATTTATATATAACATCATTTGCATTTCTGTTGTGCCTTAAAAATTATTTTTAACCTCATTACTCCTGTAAACTAAAGTGTTAAAACTGGGTGAAGTATACCCAAAATAGATAGCACAAAAAGGAAAAACTAAAACTCTGAGAGATCTACAAACATAGTTATTGAGTAACAATGTAAAGTTTAGAATCAAATTGAATTTTTTAGTATTTGCACATGCCAACTTTTGTTGAAAAGGGAACATGAAGACATCTTAAGAAGCAAAGTAAGCATTTGTCAGCACTCTACACTATGCCAAAGGATCTGAATGTTAACATACAATCATATTTTGCATCCTCGATTGAGATATTCAGATTCCAATAAGTAAACATTCCTAAAGACAAATAATCACACTGTAATTGTGAGAAATGCTATATTTGATATATTAAAACCATACTGCAGGTTTAAATATGGTAGAGTTAAGAGTTGTCACAGATCCAGTTATTAATACCCACTGAACATGTCTAACCCTATAAAAGTGTATGACCTGCAGATGTTAGCTTCAACAATACAATTTCTTTCCATTGATTAGTAGAAGGAAAGCTCATTCCAATTACATAAACCAAAAATGGCCTGTGGAATATAAAAAAGTTTTTTGCTATGGTGACAATGATTTTGAACTTGTATGTACTACATAGTCATATAAGTATATTGCTTATCTTGATAGTTAAATGCTTCCTTGATGCCTTCTATTATATGTGTTTATACTTTAAAAGTTGCTTAAGGCATAAAAATAAGTATTTTCCTTTTTTAAAGATTTTATTCATTATTTTTAGAGAGAGAGGAAGGGCGGGGGAGGGAGAAATGGAGAGAAACCTCAATGTATGGTTGCCTTTCACCTGCCTCTAGCTGGGGACCAGGCTGAAAATCTGATTTGCAACCTGGTTATGTGCCCTGACTGGGAATTGAACTAGTGATACTTGGGTTCACAGGCTGGTGCTCAATCCACTGAGCCACACCAGTCAGGGCCAAAATGAGTATTTTCTTTTAACCAATTTACATTATTGTTCTCTATCACATAAGAATTCTAGAGAAATGTCTTCACAATTAATGATACAAAGTCCAAAGATTTATCCTTTAAAATATGACATTGTAAATTCACTCTAGGCCTTGGGATGGGGGAAAACTGACCTGCATAAACTTGTTTAACACATTATAGTAATTTCCTAATATGTAAAAGAATCATATAGTAACCTAATCTGTCAGGGTCTCATTGGTTTTCAGATTGCAGCAAGATTGATTTTTCAGTGTTTTATATCGTTTCAGCTTTCCTTACTGCCATATGTTTCTACCTCCTCTGTTTTAATCAGCCTCACTACATTATCTGAACAATCAACATTCACATTGTTTCATATCTATTCATGCATACAGCTTTTTATATTTCCTCCCTATGAAATTCTCTAATTATTTCTAGTAAGGACAGGTGGCTTTCCATTGAAAAAAATAGTTTATGTAAGTTATGTTTCTGATTTTTTTCATCTAATTAAATTGATATATTTTGAGAGTTGGCACATGTTGATTTGCTATCAAATTATATCTCTATGACATGCGGCACTTTATATAAACTGTGCAGCACTCTACTTTGCAATTTATTTTATGAGACTACTAAATAAATCACTACAAAAGGAGCATATCTTCAAGGAAAAAAACTAGTTATCAAAAGCTCAGTAGAGGCATATGAAGAATAAGGAATTCAAAAGGCAAAATAATCCAAACTGATTATCGTTGTGTTATGAAGTGGAAATATTGCTAACATAATATAAGCAACAAAATATCTTGATCAAGCAAAATCTTGAAATCATCATTTGACTATCTATAATACCTTTTACATTGATGAAACAAGCTAACATCGATGATTTGTGTTTGTATGTATGTATGTGTTTGTGGGCATTTACCAGACGAATATACTAATATAGCAGGCCCCACAAGTTCCTAGAGCATTTACTGTGAGTAGGTATTTTTTTAAAAGAAAACTATGTATTATCTAAGAGGAAAAAACATTTCCTAATATTAGGCTATAATTACATTCTGCAGTTATAAATATAAGACTAATCAAGAAGTGAACAGGGTCTCTGACTACTTCTCTTTAGAAATAAGTGTCAGTGTTTTTCCATAAAAGAAAACATATACCCAAAGAACACTGAAACAGCAATTCATAAGAACCTATGCACCCCTATGTTCATAGCAGCGCTATTTACAATAGCCAAGTGCTAGAAACAGCCTAAGTGCCCATCAGTGGATAATTGGATCAAAAAATTTTGTTACATTTACACAATGGAATACTACACAGCAGAAAGGAAGAAGGAACTCCTGCCTTTTGCAACAACATGGAAGGAACTGGAGAGTATTATGCTTTGCAAAATAAGCTAGTCAGTAAAAGACAAATACCATATGATCTCACCCAATACAGGAGACTAATGAACAAAACAAACAAGCAAAATAGGACCAAAGGCATAGAAACAAGGAACAGGCTTTCAGTGTGCAGAGCAAAGGGGGGAAAGGGAGAAAGAGACAAAGAAGGGGAATAGTTTAGTCAAGGAACTAGTACGAATGGCCCATGGACATGGACAACATGCGGGGATTGACTGTGGGAGAGGGAATAGGGAGGGTGGGGCAGAGAAGAGCAATGAAGGAAAAAAATGAGATAAATGTAATACAACAATTTTTTTAAATGTGAGAAAGATGAAAAATTATTCCTGTCAGAAAAAGACATCCTTTTCCTCTGTGTGCCCCCTACATCAACCGGAAAAAAAATATTTTAAAATCGTGTTATCATATAGCAAAACAAATGTAAAATGTTAGAATAAGAAAACATTTAGATTTCTGGTATACAACCTTTCGAGATGACTAAATATCCAAATTTACCCACTTTCATTAGCAAAACATGTTAAATGGCATAAAATATTAGAGAACATTCTTAACTTTAGGAGAAATCATAACTTTCTAGCATTTAAAGTCCAACATTTTTTAAAGTTTTCTGAAGAAAAGAGCCCTTAAAAGGGATTGAGTTGATGGAGAAAACAGTGTTGAGGTATTTGTACCATATGGAAGAGCCTATCTCTCTGAAGATCCTGTAGGTTTAAGTCAATACCTGAAGATGACAGGGATTGACTCTGGTCTGAATATCTGAGTAGATGACACACTTGTAGGACTTGCATCCTGTGGCTTCCCAAAATACAGGGTGGATGAATCCTGTTGCTGAACACCGTTGCATGTGTCTACAGGTACAACTGGTGTCAACTTTAAATATCAGATTAGGTGAATATTTTAGTGTTGGTATTTGAACCTATGACAGAGTCAACACAAGTATCTAAAATTAAGGCTCTGATTCTGAAAGCTCCTGAGTGATATTTGTTGTCTTGAGACTAATATGTTGCAGTTACTACTACTCGTAATATGTAATTGTCACTGGCTCTGGCTGGTTGCAATGTCATCCAGGCTGTCAAAAGTTTATGGGTTTGATCACAGTCAGGGCACACATCTAAGTCGCAGGTCTGATCTCTGGCTGGGGCATGTGCAACAAGAAACTGATGGGGGTTTCTCTCTTTCTCACTCTCAAAAGAAAAAACATCAATAAACATATCCTCAGATGCCCTGGCTGGTAGCACAGTGGTTAAGGTGCTGGCCTGTTAACCCAAAGGTTGCTGGTTCAATTCCCAGCCAGGGCAACATAACCACGTTGCAAGCCAGGACTCCAGCCAGGTCTGTGGCTGGAGGCAGGTGAAAGGCAACCATACACTGATGTCTCTCTCCTCTCTTCCTTCCTCCTTCTCTTAAAATAATAAAATCTTAAAAAAATAAAAAACATATCTTCAGAATATGAGGATTTAAAAATAAAATATAATTGTCACTGAAATGATTCCTCTATTTTAAGTATACCATGTGTACAAATTATACCCTGCCTATAAGAGAGGGCTATATCAGAAATAATACATTAAAAAATTCAAATACAATTTATTAAATTTTAATAGAGCTATGTATCGCAAACTGATCAGTAAGGTGAAACTTTATTTTGTAATTCTAACATGATAGTATAATATTAATTATAGAAATAAGTCTGGTTGAACTATAAACTTTATTTTATTGTTGACATTTGTGATTGAATTAGTCAAAGTTTTATATTGAATTATTTAACGAAGAGTTGTGAAGAATGTTCAAAACATTTCTTAACATTATTTTCAGTTTGGAAGCATTTAGTGTAATTTCACTTTCATCCAGTAGGGATCCATTTCATAAACTATTTTTTTTTGGTAGTACAGAAAAGCTAGCTAAATAGATTGAAGGATGAGTCATGAAAGTCTAGAGTCTAGGTTGGTTTTTTCCAGCTTTATTGAAGTATGATTGACAAATGAAAAGTACGTATCCTTAGACTGTAATCATTTTTAAAAGCTCTACCACATGATTTTTTAAGATGTATAATGTGATGATTTAATATACAGATGCATTCTGAAATAATTACCACACTCAAGTTAATTAGCATATTCATCACCACACATAGTTACTATGTTGTGGTGAGAACACTTATTGTCTACTCCCTTAGAGGCTTTCAAGTGCACAATACAGTAATATTAACTGTAGTCACCATACTATACATTAGATCCCCAGAATTTATTCTTGAAACTGAAAATTGGTATTCTATAATAAATATCTCCCTAACTCCCCCCACTTCTCAGCCCTTCACAACCACCATTCTGTTCTCCCATTTTATGTCAGTTTTTGAATGAAGTTGGTAAGAAAAAGACAGTATGAGTATGAATTTCAAGTTGTACTTTAAAACATTTTTAAAGGTTCCACAGTAAGATGTATATGTGGCTGACTCAGAGCACTAGCAAGGGAAAAAAATCAAACATGAATATTTAAAAATGTAAGTTCAGGATTCTTCTCTGAAATTAACTGCTGAGTGGCATTGTTGAATACGATAGTTCAACAAGTGAAACAGGGAACAAAAGAATGTAAGTGTCAAGATATAACTACTTTGTCTCCAATCCGTTACATATAAAGTGAAAGTCTTATCCCTGATGCCCTTCACCTCTCTTATTCTCTCCTGGTATGTATTGAGTCACTTGTTTTTTCCTAAGCAAAATTGTTACAAACTGCCTGGCTTTCTACCAAAGTATTTTGCTCAATTACTAAACTAAATGTATTTGTGGGTAGGAAGGGGCAATCTTTATCCTACAATTTTAAAAATGTGTGGGTTATAGCATTTATTAAGAAATGCATGACATATAATAAACTGCATACATAAAATGCATAAGTGATAAATTTTGATGCATGGGAATGTCACCACAAGCAAGATTATTATTTATGACCCAGAGGTATTCTTTTTATCTTTTTATAGTCTCTTCCAACCACTTTCCCCCACACCCTCCACCAGACAAATACTGTCACTATGGATTAGTTTGCATTCCCTAGCATTTTACATAAATAGAATAATATGTGCTTTAAAAATTATTTGGCTTCTTTTTCTCAGTATAATTAGAGAATTTTTCTTGTGGGTGTATCAATAGTTGTTTTTTGTTGTATTTTACTTATTATTTATCCATTCTTTAATTGGTAAATATTCGAATCATTACAAGTTCCGAGTGATTACAAAATACTACTACTAATATCATGTTCATTGGAGTACATGTCTTTGAATGGGCATATGTGTTTATTTCTCTTGGACAAATACACTGGATGGATCCAAAATGGCTGGATCACATGGTAGGTGCATTTAACTTTTATGAAACTGCCAAACTCTTTTCCAAAGTGGTTGTACTGTTTCTATGTTCACCAATAGTACAAGTTTTCATTCCTCCACATTTTCATAAATCAGGCTTTTAATTTTTAAAAAAAATATTTTATTTATTCTTTCCAGAGAGAGGGAGACAGACATTAATGTATGGTTGCTTTTCACCTGCCTCCAGCTAAGGACCTGGCCTGCAACCTGGTTAATGCCCTGGCTGGGAATTGAACCAGCATCCCTTCAGTTCACAGCCGGCTTGATGTTGAACATCTTATCGTGTGTTTATTTGCTATCCGTATATTTACTTTAGTAAACATGTGGTAAATATTTTGTACATTTTTAAACTCAGATATTCTCATATTTTTAAATTATGGGTTTTTAAAAATATTCTATAAATTAGTATGTTATGTAATATTTATATTAGTGTTGAGTTTGATAAGTCCCCTATAAATTGTGATAAGGTACCAGTTTACAAAATTTTTTTTACCATCACCTGAGGACATGCCTATTGATTTTAGGGCAAGAAAAAGGCATGGAGAGAAACTGATGAGAGAGAGAAGCATTGAGAGTTCTGTGTCCCAACTGGGGACTAAATCCATAAACTAGGCATGTGCCCCGACTGGGACTCAATCTCCCAACCATTCAGTTTATAGTACGATGCTTCAACTAACTGAGCTACGCTGGGCAGAGCTAGAATATTTTTAAATTATATAATTTAAAATATGAGAACAACTAAGTTTTAAAATACACAAAATACCAGGTCTGTAGCTGGACACAAGTGAAAGGCAACCAATTTCTCCTGCCTCCCTCCCTTTTCCTCTCTAAAAATAAATAAAATCTTTAATAATAAATAAATAAAATACACAGAATATTGTCACTAATCACCAAAGAAACACAAATTAAAACCACAATGAAGCCCTGGTTGGAGGCTTAGTGGATAGGCGCCAGCCTGCAAACCCAAAGGTCGCTGGTTTGAATCCCCAGTCAGGGCACAGAACCAGGTCTCCAGCCAGGTCTATGGCTGGATTCAGGTGAAAGGCAACCATACATTGATGTCTCTCTCCCTTTCTGCCTCTTTCCCTTCCCCTCTCTCTCTAAAAACAATAAATAAAATATTTAAAATAAATAAATATCTAAAACCACAATGAGATATCACCTCATGCCTATCAGAATGGGTATCAACAATAAATCTATAAACAAGTGTTGATGAGGATATGGGAAAAAGAGAATTCTCCTACACAGTTGGTGGTAATGCAGACTGGTACAGCCACCATGGAAAGCAGTATGGAGTTACCTAAAAAAATTAAAAATGGATCTGCCTTATAGCCCAGTGATCTCACTTCTGGGAATTTATCTGAAGAATCCCAAAACACTAACCTGAAAAGATACATGCAACACTGTGTCCACTGCAGCATGATTTACAACAACCAAGGTTTGGAAGCAACCCAAGTGTCCATAAGTAGATGAGTGAGTAAAAATGTTGTGGTACGTTTATACAATGGAATACTACTCAGTTGTAATAAAAAAAAAGGAAATTTTACTTGTGGCCGCAGCATGGGTAGACCTGAAGAGCATTATGCTAAGTGAAATAAGCCAGTCAGAGAAATGCAAGTACCATATGATTTTACTCACATGCAGAATCTAATGAACAAAATGAACTAAAAGGCAAAAGAGAGACACAGAGCAGGCTGACAGCTGGGAATGGGTGAGGATGGTGGAGGGATTGAATATAAAAAGAAATTAAAAAGAAAGAATGGAAAAAAACTCATAAAAATGGAAAACATTGTTGTGATTGCTGTGGGCAGGTGGGGTAGGAGAGATGGAGGGGGTATATGGGTGATGGTGATGGAAGGAGACCTGACCAGGGTGGCAAACACATAAGACTGTATACATGATGTGTTGTAGAATTTTGCACCTGAAACCGTATATTTTTTAACCAGTGTCACACCAATAAATTCAATAAATATGAAAGATTTTATTTTAGAAATACTTCTACATTAATTCTATTGCTCTTTCAAAAAAAAAAAGTGTGATTTTAATGAAGTCCAATTCATCATTTTTTTGATGGACTCAGTTTTGGTGTCATATTTAAGAATTTTATATAACTCAAATTCATGAAGATTTTCTTCTATACTTTCTGATAGATGTGTTACTGTTTAAGTTTTCATATTCATTTATTCACTTTGAATTAATTTTAGTTTAAATTTGTGGAATGGATCCAATTTTTTTTCTTGCATATTGATATGCTGTGCTTCCAGGATATTTTATTAAAAAGATGATTGCTTTTTCACTGTTACCTTGAAAACTTTTTGGAGGAAATAATCAGCTATCCATTGTGTGTGGACCTATCTGCATTCTATTCTGATATTCAGTACATAAACTTACAGGATCATTGTGTTTTTGATACGATACATTAACTCTTATCTGTAAATTGAGTTCCTTGATCACTGTTAACCTTATCTGCTCTTAAATCTACTTTGATATTTATGTAACTTTTCCAACTTTATTTTGACTAATGTTAGCATAATACCTTTGCATTTTTTAAAAGATTTTATTTATTATTTTTCAGAGAGAAGGGAGAGAGGCAGAGAGGGAGAGAGACATCAATGTATGGTTGCCTTTCATCTGCCTCCAGCCATGGACCTGGCTGGAGCCCTGGCTTGCAACCTGGTTTGTGCCCTGGCTGGGAATCGAACCAGCAACCTTTGGGTTCTCAGGCTGGCACCTATCCACTGAGCCACCAGCCAGGGCTCAACTCTTTTTGAAGGTTCATCTTCTCTCCAGCCAAAGTGATGATTTGTTATGCTATTTTATCAGCCTTCTGAAAGTTCAAGATAACTTGGGATGTACCTATCACTTATTCAAATGTCAAAAATAAGCCAATTAAAAGAAAAAAATATGTCAGTGTTATAAAAGACAAAAGCCTTATTCTTAAAGTTTCAACTTTTTTGATTTGTCTGTTACACTATATAGGAACATCTACATGGTTTACACATTTTCAGAACAGTTTCTAGTAAAGTTATTTGAAATTTAAAGCTGTGAATCTTTCTATAAATAAAAGATATTTTAAGATGAGTCAATACTGTGAATGACAATAGTTGCTATACCTATGGTTAAAATTCTGTATAATCAATATATTAATTCATTTATGTTTAGAAGTTCAAAATAATATTCAGAAATCAATATTTAGATACCCTTATCTATTCATTTATTTGTCATGTTGGATACTTAAGTAATAAAATTATGGCATTTAGGAGCTGTTAGATACCACAAAAGTTAGATAACTATTTTTAAGTAAGGAATTTATAGCCTAAGGATTGCCTCACTCAAGGCCACAGAGGTAGTTAGGGTGATAATTATTCAAACCAACCATTCCCTAAGAAAGGAAATGGTTTGACAGAGAAGAAAACAATAGTCTCTGACACCATAAAGGACCTAAAGCCGGAATTGCAGTAAACATGACAAAATTTATGTATCAATGAATCACAGGCTGCTATATAAGTTTATAGAATGGGTGGAGAGTTCAGCCTTCAGGCTTTCCTGGAAGGGAGGTACAAAAATCAAACCTTTGAGTGAAGACAAGTCTAACAAGGACTACAGAGGAGAAATAAGTGATCCTGGAAGGAGAATTGTATGGATAAAAGCCAGAAGCTAGGAAGAGAATGCCACTGTTGAATAGTTACATACAATTTAATGTTGCTGCTAGGAGTTAAGTCAGGTGAGTGCTAATGTAAGATGAGCCTAGATAGGTAAATAGGCCATGAAATGACTTTCTTTCTTTTATTTTTTCCTGGAGGGTTTTGAGAGTGTCATTGAAGCAATTTATGCAAGGAAACTAGGCAATACACATCTCAGAGTCAATTCTGAATTCAGACCCTAAGTAATTATTTCACACAGGTTATATACATTAAATACATCTTCCTTGTTTCAAAGTATTCAAAATTGTCACCTAGCAGAGCTTTCTCCTGTTATGTAAACATCTGCCACTTATAATAACAAATGAGAAGTGTTAAAAGAGGAGATGGGAAACATGCATAATGGGCGCTAATATTTACTGTCCATCATAATTGTAAGGTATACTGTAGAACATGGGGATGCACACGGACATGCAATATTCCTCAAGCCATCGTCCAACTAAAATAATCTGTAAACCACTTCAAAGAAATTCACTTACCCCTAAAAATATCCATAGTACATATGGCCATGATTTTTAGAACACTTCTGATTATAGTTTGCAGTGAGAAAGGCATTATTTTAATTGTTCATATGTAGAAATGAAGATTTGGTGATTTTTTAGCAACTATTACTTAAAGTTTGTAGCAATCTGATAGTTATAGAATGCCAAACAAATGAATAAAAGTATGTAGATTTAATTCTGACAATGTCACTTTTTATTTTTTATAATACTCATTTTTTATATTTCTGTGATATTGACTCATCTACTTCGAGAGCCCTCATTGGGAATTTTAATCCAAGAGGAAAGTTTTTCAATACCCAACTTTTTAAATCTTAAACCACTCTCCACATTATACTATACTTCCTAATTTCTTTAGAAGGAATAATTTTAAAGGGTGGAGGAACTAAAGAGATAAGGAAATGAATTGGAGAGAATAAAAATGGTTCTTTTCCTTAAAGTATCATCATTTCCCTTGTCTAGGCCTCCATAACTCCATGAAAGTATCATCAGTTATTCTGTTAATGATATTACCCTGATCAATGTTATTCTTACCAAATAAATAAGATTATGAGAAAAAAAAAGATTAATATCTATTTTAGTAGTAAGATTATAACCAAAATGCCAATGTCCATGAGTGAGAGCAGTGCAGGCTGATCTGTGTTGAGAGAGGAAGCTTGGCCCACGTAACCAGCAGTACTTGTTGCTCAAGAGAGGCTGCCAAGTGAGACCCAGAAAGGCCTCTTACAAGTTCTAGTGCCACAGGGCTCTGGCCTCACAAATAATCAGTTTTATGGGTGAAGACATCATTGCGTATGTGCTAGTGGCTTTGCAGCATGCAGGAGGCTGCCAGAAGTCCTTCAACACTACCTAAAGAACAAGTACTAGAAATAGGGCTTGGTGGCTCAGTGGACAGGTGTCAGCCTGCGAACCCAAAGGTCACTGGTTCGATTCCTGGTCAGGGCATGTAGCCAGGTCCCCAGCCAGGTCCCCAGCCGGAGGCAGGTGAAAGGCAACCAAACATTGATGTTTCTATCCCTCTTTTCTTCTCTCCCTGCCCTTCTCTCTAAAAGTAATAAATAACATCTTTATATATATTATAAGGCTAGTAAATAAAATACAGTCTATCTGGTTAAATTTGCCTTTCAGATAAATTGCCAACACTATTTTAATATAAGTAAGTTTTAAATATTTCACAGGACATATTATGCATTAAAATCAATTTTTTTAGAATTTTAAATCCTAATACCATATGATCTCACTCATTACAGGACAATAATGAACAAAACAAACAAGCAAGCAAAACAGAACCAGATACATGAATATAATGAATAGACCTTCAGTGGGCAGAGGGGAAGGGGGAGGAGGAGGAAGAGGCAAAGAAGGGGAGTTTAGTCAAGGAACTAGCATGGAAGAACCATGGACATGGACAACGAGTGGGACTGACTTTGGGGAGGAGTGGGTGGGTGGGGAAGGGGATAGAGGGGAGTAAAAAGGGGATGGATGTAATACAACAACAATAAAATTAAATTTTAAAAAATTTTAAATAAAAAGAATTTTAAATCCAAATTTAATAAACATAGTGTATTTTTACTCGCTGATTTTAACTTGAAAGGACATGTTCCCGTTGTGCCCATAAAGTAAAACTAAAATAAATTCTGTTGTGAAGTTGAGACAAAGAGCATTCTATTCACCTATTCTTGGGGTTGAATTGAGCATTGAAGGCACCCTGAAATGTGACGAAAAGGGAAGGCTGAAAACTTCTGCTATTGTTTAGTTTTTCTTTTCTTTTTTTTTTTTTTTAAAGATTTTATTTCATTATTTTAGAAAGAGGGGAAGGGAGAGAGGCAGAGAGGGAGAGAGACATCAATGTACGGTTGCGTTTCACCTGCCTCCAGCCACAGACCTGACTGGAGACCTGGTTTGCAACCTGGTTATGTGCCCTGGCTTGGGAATCGAACCTGTGACCTTTAGGTTCACAGGCCGGCACCTTATCCACTGTGCCACCAGCCAGGGCCTTGTTTAGTTTTTCTTAAAATCTACATAGGAAATGAACAAATCACTGTCTCCCATTTCCAGTTAAAACCATCTATGGTATGGGCATAAAACCTCATCTTACTCTCCAGGGGATGGGAAACCAGTTCTTTTTTATTTTTCAAACTCAAGTCAAATTCCCACACCTCAGGACTGTGCTATAGTTGGTTTATGTATATTCTTTCCTCTGTCTTCTGGAAGTGAAATAAAAGATCCATTCTTGAAATCTTTTCTATATAAAAACCTTAAAGTTTAAATGCCCTACTCATTTTCAGAATTTCCTTGGGTTATAAAGGGAGGAATATTGAAAGAAACAGACCTGAAGAAAATATAAAAATGTTTAAGATTTTAAACTAGAGTTTTTAGTGGCTAATCTTAGTTTTTATCTTAATGCCTCTGGTCAGTAGATTCAACTGTTCATCATTTTAAATTTATAATTACTCTAACTCTATCCACTCATAAGTACTAAATATCTATCCTACTTAACTATTAGTAAATTCTGTTTTACCCTAAGCTCTCCTCAAAGAAACTAAATGCATCAATTTAAGTTTAATATTTGGAATATTTCCAATATTTTAAAGCTAACAACCATGTATATCTATATATTTCTGTGAGGATTTTTAGTGTCCCAAACTTTTGTGCCTCTCATGGCAAAATAAGAACAATGTCAAGATCTTAAAAATAGGGTGGCATTCATGGTAAGTGATTGACAAAATTATTTGTGTTACCATAGAAAGTACATGATTATTACATGCCACATCAATTTGAGCTAATTCACTGAAGAAAAACTGTTCAGATTATCTATTGAAAAATGTAGTCATTTAATGCTTTCTTTAATGATTATTCTGGTTATAAAGATGAATAACATGCTTTTATCTGTGATAATTGTAAGGATAACTGCTGTGTGTTTAAAGCATCATAGGTTTCCTGGAGCCATAGCAATTAGAGATGGAAAAGTACTGATTGGTCATCTCCCCTATTCTTCTGTCTGGGCATGCTTGTATACTTGACTGGATTCTCTAGTGCTTTGTCTAGTACAGTTTGACATAAATCAAATGAAAACTTGGAAGACTTTACCACATTCTAAAAGACCTTGCTGCTGGGAATTATTATAATGATAATAAGCACACTTTGCTTTGCTTAATTTCCCAATAGTTTTATCTATGTGTCCTGGGTACATCCCTAAGCAATTCCATACATGCTCCCCTCCCCCTTGGTGAGCCACCATTCAAACAATCATAAATGTTGATCATATTCACCCTAACACATTCAATCATGTTTGCTTTAATGATTTGTACAACTTTTAGCAACTCTGTCTGCCAATCCTCCCAACATCTTTGAAATTAATGAGAAACCTAACAGATACAGATGAACTTCTAGTAAAATGCCGAATTAATCATCTTTATTACAAGAGCTCTTTTGAATATTTAAAGTTTCCAAGTCAAGTGAATTCTAGTGAGTATTTGTTAAGGATGTGGAAAAATATGAGATGTACCCAGAAACATCTGTATTTGTTTTTAGGCATTTTTCCTACTCTAGCTTCCCAGGACTCATGCTATTTAGTTATTAGCTGCCAACCACATTCCCAATGTGCTTCCAGTCCAAAACAATCCTCCTTCTAATGAAAAAGTTCCTGGTCTGTCAAAAACGTACTTTGCAGCTTTTGTAGATTATAACAATACCAGACCTGTCTCGAAAGTTTCAGCCACGAAAACTGTTTTAATTATATTAACATTGGCTGGATACTTACAGGACAGACCTCTGCGAAGAACAGTATTGAGTCTCAATGCCTATCTTCTAAAAGTATTTACATATGAATATGACCATTACAACTTTAATTAAAATAATAATGAAAGAAATCAAGTAGGATAGAGAACAGATAAAAAGTGGAGCATTTTTAAATGGGCTAGCACCATCATGAAAACTCTTCAAGGGTAGAGATTTTTGTTTCACTGATACACTCTAGTTCTTAGATCCCTACATACAAATTTAATGAAACATTTTCTTTCAATAGCTCAAATCAAAACTCAGAAACTAAAGACAATACCACTTACTGTTTAACATTGAATCATTGATTAGGGAAATTTTCTTGAGCCAATCTAGTTTATTTTCTCTATCCATTAAAACACTAGAGTTCCAGTATGAGCCAAGGTTTTATTGTGGGAAGAGATTCAGTGGCTATGAGAATCCAGTTGTTGCGCAAGGTGTAAAATTACCTGTCAATATTTCATATGTTACATAATCTTAATAATTTTATGAAGGAGAATTAGAAGAAAAAGAGAAAGAAGTCACAATGGAAGCTCTGGAGAAGTATTTTGGTCTGCCAAAGAGAGAACGTATATTAAAACGTGTGGAATTACGCAATTAAACTTCAACAGTTGTACAGTATTGGGCTGGTCTAAAAGTCCGTTCAGTTTTTTATAAATGACACATTTTTCATATTCACCAATAATTTCATTCATTTGGATATTTTAAGGATGTCGGTTACCTCCCACAGTGGCTTCTCCTGGGTAGACGCCAATGGTGCTGCTAAATATCTTCCAATGTGTAAGACAGCCCACAGCAAAGAATCATTGGGCCAAAATGTTGATAACCAAGAAACTTCACAAACCACTTTTAATACATTTGATCACTCACAGCACCTTCTCCATAAACTGCACGCATCTTTCTTTATATTTCAATTGCATTTTCACCTTTTTTGAAAAAACTAAAGCACAAGCATAACACACTGAAAATGTTGTATATTTTCTTCCATCTTCAATATTAAAATGACTGCACAAAAATTCGCCAATTTTGATGTTTTTTCTTAGGCACAGTAATACGACAGCTGTCACAATACAATCAAAAGACATTGTTTTGGATGTAGTTAATATCATCTAAGCACTACTAGAGCCATTGTTAGGGGGAAGAAAAAAACTACACAAACTTTTTGGCCAACACAATAGATTTAATAATGAAGTCCTTAACTTACTGAACCATGGTTCAGCTTTCTACCTTAACCAAAAGAAGCTTTTAAAACACAGTGTTTGTATAATCAGATAAAGGAATGGGGCTTCCAGGGCATACAGCTGTGTACTCAAAATAAGTTACAGCTCTGCTCTCTGAAAGTAACTACATTAAAAACATGGCTGGTGACCGTCAACATGCAAAAAAGAAAGTGAACTTTAAAGAAAAAAAATACAGTTTAATATGAAGAAAGGTAAATTTAAATTCAAATCAATTGTGTGTGATCTGATATATTTGAGAAATTAAATATAAAATACCACATGGATTTCCACTTATTTAGAAAGGGACATGTTCAAAGAAAGCAGGGCATTCAAAATAAAGTAAATATCCATTTTAGCAGTCACAAAGGTTTATAGCCACTGTCAAAATTGGAAGACTTAAAACAGGAAGCTGTTTTATGTTCAAAGCATTGCTATATTTGATCAATTAGGATTTATAGAAATGGAAATCCATTTTTTTTAATATGTGCCACTAAGAAAAATGTGTATGAATTTTTATAATAGAATCTGTCAGTTGTCCTAAGTGCTGACCATCTCACTTAAATTGCTGACAGCAGTATAGGGAAATTTCCCTGTCAAAGCATTCATTGTGATAGGGTAGGATTGGAAGACTATTTCTAATGTCATGGGCAATCATTAAAAAAAAAGCTCTAGGTTTAATCCCTCTGACTTTATTGAAAGAACTACCAAAGTGACATAGTGTCTTAACCTACGGGCAGATTTATTAGGGTGGAAATCTCTCTTGCTTTGTATTTAATTAGCTTAGTCTGTGGAGGGAACCTGGTAGCAGAGAAATCTCTCACTCTGACACAATGCATTGAACAATGAACCATACTTCAACCTACTAAAAGAGAGGCAAGGACATTCTAATAAATTAACTACAAAGGAGAAAATACGGTTATCAGATCATATCTTTAGAGCAAGAACATATATGTCCATATCTTTTCATTGAATTCAAAAGCTTCTGGTTGCCAGATTTGATTGCAACATAAATAAAACAGGGTAACTTGTAGTATGTGAAATTATTGGTATTAAAATAGTTAGGTGGACCCAAATTGTTACTAAACTTAGTTATGGGGAATTGAGTATAGTTTAATCTGTATAGATCATGTCATTATTTAATGACTTGCAAAACCAGCAGCAAAGCAAACTAGATATTGTATATCATTAATATAAATATTTGACTAATGAATAAAATCAGGAGACAATCCAGATTCTTTGCAGATTCATCAAGAGATTCAACCTGTTTTACTCAGAAATTTGTAACAGCTGAGAATGTTCAAAGCTGGATTATTTGTAACAGTCCCCAATAACAATGAATAAATACTTTCATTTCTACAACAGTAGAATGGATATTACACAATCAAATTTTGCAATATACTCCTACCTCCCGTAACAAGGGTAGATCTCACAGACAAAATATTGAACAAAGTAAACCAGACAGAATGTACCTACTTAAAATCCATGCATATATTGAACAAAACCAGACAAAACAGATCAATTTTTATAAAACTGAGGTAGTGTTTACCTTTAGGTAAAAGAGACAAGTGCTACGCGACTCTGAGACTCATCCCTGTCGTGGAGGTGAGATTTACGAGAGTAAAATGTCTACTTACCTTTAAGATGGGAACAGGAGAGAAAACACCACAACATGAAGAACAAAATACAGCCACGTACCTGTCACTCAGCACTCGTCGCTGGGGATGTGCCGGACAAGGGACAGGCCAAGGGTGGAAGCTTAGGTTCGGGAATGCGGCGGAACCTGAGTCCACAGGCAGCCTTAACTTCACTAGTGGTGTTACCACCTGCTTTTATAGCCACCCCAGGGTTCTGGGCTCGGGCGGGGGGATGGGGGCATTCTTTGGCCCAGTTATGTGGTCAATCAACCCCAGTTACTACTATATAAATAGCATCAGCTGTGGATGTAGGTGCTTCATTTTGTTCCTCAGCTTGGAGTTGATAATTGAGTTCAGGAACCAATCTGAGGATTGGCAGAGGGGCAAGTTCTTAAGACTACCCTGACGCAGGGGAAAGGCTCCTTCCTTGTTTTTCTTTTCCATTTCTATTTGATTTTTTAATATTACTTAAAATTATTCTCTTTTACTCTAAATGTAACTTTAAAAGTTACAGGCTCCCCCCCCCCCCCACTCTCCCCTTAAAATGGTCTTACTTGGTTTTGGAAATCAATGGTTCTACTCTAGAAACAAACACGATTGATTTGTGTTTTGCTTATTGAAAATTATCACTGAGTATACATCATTTATGGCATAGGATACTGATAAAACAACATTTTTTAATGGGCAGAATTTATTTTGAACAGACTTATGGTAGTATTTATTATGAGAAATGTTTTCTATGCATTTTGGCAAGCTACGTGTAAAATATTGAGGCCACAGTGATTGAGAAGTGCCTGTAGTATGGTAATATGTTTAATGTATTACCACTTGTTAAAGTACCTCATTGGCCTGGTTAGAAAAACAAACTTTTCAAAAGCAGCATACTTTGTAAATCTGTAAGAGCTCTACATGTTTTTATACCAAACCTCTAGTGTGGTATTAAACACTTTTTCTTTGAAGCTTAACCAGCTACAGTTTATTTCTTTCCAAAACAAAAAACACCAGACACAGAAAAGTTTTACAAAAGAATAAGAAATCAAACAGATATTCACTTTTTCAATGTTTTAAAACACTTTAATACTAGGAAGGCCAGTTAGCTATTCTATTCACAGAGAGTTGTTTATTGTGCAACCCCAAGTTCCCACAGGGCTGGCAAACTTCCCTCTTTATCTTAGCCCTTCTAGGCTCCGTGATTGATTTAGTTCTTACATCAAGTTATACAGGTGAGTGACATTATGTCCCAGCTGCTCCTTCTCTAGCCCAGTTACATTTTATAACTATTGTCTGCATCCCTTCTGTTTAGCACCTTTTGCATTCACAGAGGTGCCATGTTTTCATGATAAATTATATAGTTACCCTATACCTGGCTCCCTCTTTCTGTAAGTTTCTGTCATTTTCCCCCACCTAGTGGCAGTATAGAGCAAATGGTGTAGGAAAGCAGGGACCTTAGGTGTGGGAGGAAAACCAAGAAATTGGAGAAGGCAGATACAAAGACTTCAAAAAATGTTCATATATTAGAATGAAATTTGTTTGCCTAGGAAAAAGTACCTAGAGGAGATGCAAAAATTTGTTTCTTTTGGGTTGTAATGTCATTATAATTTTATTCATTTTTAATATGTATCCATTTTTTCTCATTCAAATATTCTCTTTAAAATGTATAATGCTTTTTAAAATGAAATTTACATTTAGTTTATAACTATGCTTAAAATTGATTTCTATTTAATAATACTTTTTGAATACTAAAATTTCAAATCTGAGCATTTGGAGACTGAAATCTCTTTTAAATGATTCTTCTTGCTAACACCCTCTTTCCTTTTAAACTTTCATGGCTTAACCACAACAAGGTCCAGCTTAAAGGAAAGTTATGAGACAGCTGATTGATGACTGTGTGAAATGGAAAGAGAGGAAATAAAACTCATTTAGTTTAGTACAACCTGAAGTGTAATGAGTTTACTATAAAGACATGAACTTCAGCTTCAGCCTCACTTGTACTCTTCTTATTCATGTCTGCCATGCTCTTAAACACATACTCAAATGAACACACACCTTGCATTTGAACAGGAACTTATTGAAGTTCATTAAGTAAATAGGTAAAGGTGCCTGAATACACTGACCATGAAATGAAAAGGCTAGAGAGCAATGACATGTGTACTGACTAAATTTCAGTGAAAATTAATTTTAGCTATCTATGTTAATTGCAACACCATTGTACCAATATTTGAATTACATAAATATTTATATTAAACCATTCTCACAATATCCCGTTGAAAACATACTGCTTCAGTTTAGGAAAGGAAAGTTAGGTCTAATTTAAGAATATTTTTTCTTGGTATTTCTAACACTGTACTATAAAAATTAATTTATATTATTTAGTTATTCTATGAATAATCAAATATAACCTCCCCCCTAAAAGAAAAAAAACAGCTTCAATGCCCCACAACTCTTCTTTTTGATCATCTGAAGTTCTGACAAAATGCTTAAAAGGAATTATTTCAAAGGAATATCAAACCATTGCCTTAAATGTTTAGGCTGACTCTGATATGCGTGTAGATCTAAAACATCCAGAATAATCACATAAAACATTTGTTGTGTTTAAATTAAGACATGTGCATAATTTTAAATGAAACTGAGAATAAGTAAAATATTTAGTGACTCTGACTTAAATATTTAGGTCACAAATAAACAGTTGGTTATAGAGCAGGTAATAAAGTGAAAATGTAGGTGAATAACGAATATAAAAGGGAGCAAATGCTGTCTTTAGCTAAATCATATGATGAAACTGTTTGGAGGTAACAAAATTATCAACATGTATGAAGCAACTTTGCGCTTTTTAAAGCAGTATCAGACACTAGAAACCATTACATAAAATTGAATTTCAGAATTGTTGGAAACTTAAAGAAACATTTCTCCACTAAATTTGATTATCCTCATGATAATTTAGATCTCAATAGAGTAAAATACTGAGATATATCTACATAGAAAACTCCAAGAATAGTTTTTCTTGTTTTCCTGTACTTAAAAATTTGGAAATGAAGCATATTTTTAAAATGATATTTTAAAAGATTGGCTAACCTTGGCTGGTAGCACAGTGGGTAAGGTGCCTGCCTGCAAACCCAAAGGTCTGCTGGTTCTATTCCCAGCCAGGGCTCATAACCAGGTTGCAAGCCAGGTCTCCAGCCAGGTCCCCAGCTGGAGGCAGGTAAAAGGCAACCATACATTGATCTTTCGCTCCCTCTCTGCCTCTCTTCCTTCCTCTCTCTCTGGAAATAGTAAATAAAATCTTTAAAAAATAAAATAAATAAATAAAAGTAAAAAAATTAAAAGTGTCTAAAATAATCAACTTTTTAAAATCTTGAAATTAAAGCAGATATAACCCAAACCTCTTTCTCTGCTAAGTTTATTATTATATAGCTTTCATTCTTATGATTCTCAGAATGAGATGGTCAAATTATGTTTTTTTTTTATTGTTTCACTTATGTTAGATTTAGAATCATTAAAAAAGAAGCTATTTGGGGAGGGGGACAGAAGGAGCAAAAAGGGGATGGATGTAATGCAACAACAATAAAATTTTAAAAAAAGAAGCTATACTCAAATATAAAGTCATCATTACTTTAATTTTCATATTTATTGCCAGAATTCATATGTTCAAAAATATTTTCAAATTTGGTGTTGAAAAAGAAAATATTTCTACTTTACCTTAGCTGGAAAATGTATCGCATTTATAAACATTATCATGCATAGCCATTTCATTTTCTTTGTGACTCATTTTTTTTTTTGCTTGTCACTGTCATTTAAGGTTCTTCTAATTCCCTTTCATGTTATTCAGTGACTTTGCTAAATGTCTTAATAATTATGAAATTTCTTTACTATTATAAAAGTTGAAGGAACCTCTCGACACAACTAATTTCTCAATCAAAATTATATTTAATCAATAAAAACAAATGCATTCTCAGTGTAAACTTTAGGCAAAAATAATCCTAAGAATAGCTAACAAGTAAAAAGATTACTTGGATAAAAGAATTAGGGAACATAGTCATGCATTTTCATCATTATTTTTCCAGTACCTATAATGATGCCTTGAACATGTAGAAACTCAATAAATATTTTAAAATGAATTTTGTTTAACCCTAAGATCCTCAAAATATATTATCAATATCTGTGGCAGAATATATTACCATCAGATAATTTAGTAAATTATTTAAAAATATATAGAGCATTATGTTAGAGGTATATTTGACATGTGGTAGAGATATAACTTTACATAGTAATAATACATTATAATGAAAAATTCATGCTAGTTTAAAATCAAATGCATGAGATTTTTAAAATTTGAATTAAGTTCTCATATCTCTAGATGTGTTGTTACCTAAATTGCCTGTGAACATTTGAAAAAGGACAATATCCTGGCTGGTAGCACAGTGGATATGGCACCAGACTGTGAACCCAAAAGTTGCTGGTTCGATTCCCAGCCAGAGCACATAACCAGTTTGCAAGCTAGGTCTCCAGCCTGGTTCATAGCTGGAGGCAGGTGAAAGGCAACCACACATTCATGTCTCTCTCTTGCTCTTCCCCTCTCTCTAAAAATAATAAATAAAATGTTTAGCCCTGGCTTGTGGCACAGTGGATAAGGCACTGGCATGCAAACCCAAAGGTTGCTGGTTCAAATTCCCTAGCCAGGGCACATAACCAGGTTATAAGCCAGGTCTCCAGCCCCAGGTCCGTGGCTGAAAGGCAACCTTACATTGATGTCTCCCTCCCACTCTGCCTCTCTCCTTTCCCCTCTCTCTAAAAATAATAAATAAAATCTTTAAAAAAATAAAAGGACAATAAATAATGATGGAAGGAGACACAACTTTGAGTGGTGACATGCTACAGATGATGTATTATAGAATTGTACATCTGAAACCTATATATTTTATTAACCAATGCCATCCCAATAAATTCAATAAAAATTTGAAAAAATGCAATAAATGAACATATTGCCCAGTTTTCTAAAATAAAGAAAAACTTAAATGTATGAATTTTTTTTTGCCAAGGCTTATAAAAATAGTTACCATTTAATAAACACTCTGTACCAAGCAATAAGCTGAAAACTTCATTAATATGTTTTTCCTACATAATCTTCACAATAGAAGTTTGAGTAATATTTTTAATTTAATTCAATTTTTTAACGTTAATATTTTTAAAGATTTTATTTATTATTTTCAGAGAGAGGGGAAGAGAGAGAGGCAGAGAGGGAGAGAAAGATCAATGTATGGTTGCCTTTCACCTGCTTCCAGCTAAGGACCTGACTGGAGACATGGCTTGCAACTTCATTATGTGCCCTGGCTGAGGAATCAAACCAGCGACCTTTGGATTCTCAAGCCAGTGCCAATCCACTGAGCCACCAGCTAGGGGTTGAACAAAGCATTTTTTGAAAACGAGGATAGTTTAAGAGAACTTTGGGACAGCATGAACTGTAACAACATGCACAAATAAGGATACAAGAAGGAGAAGAGAGATAGCAAGGAATCAAAAACC